>PVIW01005326.1:0-109457 GCA_004026585.1 Noctilio leporinus
AGGAACTTGTACCCTTTGCAACAACATGGATGGAACTGGAGAATATTATGCTTAGTGAAATAAGCCAGTCAGTGAAGGACAAATATCATATGATCTCACCCATTACGGGACAATAATGAACAAAACTAACAACAAGCAAAACAGAACCAAGTATATGAATACAAGGAATAGGCCTTCAGTGGTCAGGGGAACGGGGTAGTGGGGAGGGAGAGGTAGAGTCAAAGCAGGGGAGCAGCTTAGACAAGAACCTAGTATAAAGGAACCATGGACATGGACAACAGGTGGGATTGACTTTGGGAGGAATGGGTGGGTGGTTGGGGGGACAGAGGCGAGCAAAAAGGGGATGGATGTAATACAACAACAATAAAATTTAAAAAAAAAAATCAGATTGCTGCACAAAAAAAATATCATTCTTTAAAGGATACTCATCCTATTCAACTTGCCCACTACCTTTTCATCACTACTACGGCAAATCAAAACCTGCTTGTTGTTTTTTTTTTAATTCAAGTAATATGTTCCCTGTTTGGTGGGAAAGTTATTGCCAAACGCACCATCCAGAATGCAAACATCAAAATGTATAAAGCACTCAGCCAGGCACTATAATGTGCTTCACACATATTAACTCACTAAGTTCTCGCAATGATCCTATGAAATACGCACTGTAGGATGGAGGTGCCAATAAATAAGGCCCATCTTCAACAAAATCATCTGGAGCACTAGTTTCAAACAGAAGTCAAGCCCTCCCAGATCAAATAAACCTATATTTTCTTATGCAATATAAGGTTTTTTTAAAAGAAAAAAAAAGAAGAAGAAGAGGAAAAGGAAAATAAAAGAGAAACCAACTATATTCATGGTCAAGCCAAGCAACAGACAACAGGAAATGGACAGCAGGAAATAGCCTGTGGAGTACCAACAGCACAAGAACAAGAAACAGAAGGCAAAAGCAAACGTCGACACTGGTACCTACTGCAGATTCCACAAAAACATACTTGTAATTTTATGAGGTTCATAATCCTTGACAAAAATTTTTAGAGATAATTCACTTTTCAGCAAGAGCCTATCTTTGAGGTCTTACTAAGCAAAAACTACCTCTTAGAAGCTACTACATACAAGGTCTGTCCCAAAAGTATCAAGCTAAGGTCAATATAAATAAAAAGTTTGCACAGTTGATACTTTGGGGATAGACCTCATAGTTCTAGTGCTCCTGCAGGACTCCATCATAGCTTCACTCATTATGTTACAAACATTACTATTTCATGGATGGATGTTGACCCATTTTTATGCTGTTCTAATTTTCAAAATAGTAAATGTGTTTTCAAAGGTAAACAGCATATAAAATTTTTAAAGGCTATAAATTCTTTCTCTATTCCTATTTTCGAATGGTAGTATTTCAAAATATTAAAATTTATGAGGTTTGAGGTTTTCTTAGTATAATAGTTTTAAAAAACAGGCTTCATAATCAATTTTTCTTCACCAGCTATGTGAGAAAAGGTATTTAGTGATGAATAATATTAAATCAATGGTTTTAAGCTACTTACATAAAAAGTATTGTGATTTAAAAGCAAAGCCAGCTAACTTTCTTATAAAGCAATCCACTGTTCCAAAATCCTTAAATGTCGTGGGTTGGTTTCTACAAAACACTTATTTTACTCCACAGCAAATGCCAGCACTGTATTAAAAATAGTTTCTTGTCATCCTGGCTGGTAGCACAATGAATAAGGTCCCGACCTACAAAACCAAAGGTCTCTGGTTTGATTCCCCAGCTAGGGCACATAACCAGGTTACAATCCAGGCCTCAAGCCAGGTCTATAGCTGGAGGCAGGTGAAAGGCAACCATACATTGACATTTCTCTCCCTCTCTGCCTCTCTCCCTTACTCTCTCTCTAAAAATAATAATAAATAAAATCTTTAAAAATAATAAAATTAAAATTGTTTCTTGTCTATTTAAATGTATGACGTGATTTTTTTTTTTAATTTTGGAACACTATACTGTGTACACAAAGAAAATACCAACAAATGGACCATAAAAACTAGAATTCATACATGGTCCTCAGAAATTAGAAGAAAAACATGAAAATCAGTCAGCTGACAGCCCTTAGTTTTCTCTGCATTTCCTCAAAATTCATATATATTAACATAGTTTGAGAATTTGGGGGTAAATTTTTAAGTGCAAAAATATAGAACTGTTTTCCAACCTACATTTTCATCTTTGTTAAATATAGAAATAATATAAATTAGAGAAGTTATCAATTAACTTCATTAAATAAGAAAAATCCTACTTTCTTAAAGATATATGGGGTAAAAAAACACAGTACAAAGGGGACCATACATCCTCCCTGGGATAATATTACAAACCTTTTCTTTTTATATGAGTCTATGACTATTACACCAAACATTAGAGTATACTATTAAATGCATGTCAGTTTATGAAAACATCCAAATGTGGTATTAGAATATTTCATTATAGTGACTAAAACTATTTGCTGATGCTTATGAAAGCAATTGCTGTTTTGTTTTGTTTTGTTTTGTTTTTTATATGTAGAAATTACAGGGAGCCTTGGGGTAAAGAAAGAATTTTCCTCATCAGGTAAGCGTGGACTAGAATGGCTTACCAGGTGAATTAATATGTTCCCAATGGAGCCTTGGCTGGTGGCACAGTGGATAAGGCACTGGCCTGTGAACCCAAAGGTCACTGGTTTGATTCCTAGTCAGGGCACATAACCAGGTTGTAAGCCAGGTCTCCAGCCAGGTCCGGAGCTGGAGGCAGGTGAAAGGCAACCATACATTGATGTTTCTCTCCCTTACTTCCTTTCCCCCTGCCCTTCTCTCTCAAAATAATGAATAAAATCTTTTTAAAATAAATAAATAAGTTCCCAATGGAGACAGATGGTCACCTGTAGCCAAATGAATTACAAGCATTAAGTAAGAGCTTTGTATAAATTCACACAAAATGGTAGAAGGAGATTGGTGAAGTATCAGTAGGAATTTCCCATTACATTATTTTTTGCTTTAAAGTTCCTGAACTTTAAAATACCTATAATGTTTGGTTTACAAATATGGCTAATCCATACCAAGACCCCCGTTTAGAGAATAACTATGGTATGTACACACACGCACTACCTCCAGTACTTAAAATGACTTCTCCTGTGATGTCTAAGCATACACAGTGAACAAAACTTTATTGAAATAAAAATGATAAAGAAAAAGCTGGCAGGCAAAACAGGAACACTGAGAAGTTAATGGTTCTGTCTGCCTTTGTCATAATCATTATGTGAAACAATTCAATTTATTCTTTTTTTAAAAATTTTATTTATTATTTCCAGAGAAAGGGGAAGGGATAGAGGTAGAGAGGGAAAGAAACATCAATGTTTGGTTGCCTTTCACCTGCCTCCAGCCACAGACCTGACTGGAGACCTGGTTTGCAACTTGGTTATGTACCCTGGCTGGGAATCAAACCAGTGACCTTTGGATTCACAGGCTGGCGCCTTATCCACTGAGCCACCAGCCAGGGCCTAAGTCAATTTATTCTGATGAATATACCAGAATGGTTAATAAATTATAATTTGTAAAGGTAACATTAAAAATTAAACAAGGCAGTTTTAACAAAGATGGAATACTAGGGAAGTAATTATGATACTACTTAGCAAATAGACTTGCCGTTTTAAAATAAAGAGCCCTGTTTTTAAATTTGTCAGAGCTTGGTAACACAGTTCACATGCTAGACAATAATACTTTCAAAACCTTCACCCTTTACTGGAATAGAAATAAAATAGTCATATTTTTGATTGGATAATTTGAAGACTATTCCTTTATATAACTTGAATCTACAAGTAAGCATTCAGATTAAATATTATACACAGTGCCAAATTCCTTAGAAAGATTCAAAGCAGAATCCAAATGGCTGAAAAGTTGACAATCCAAAACAAGGAAAACAAGAGGGTAAAGAGTGGGAGAGAAAGATCCAGACTCTCATATGCACAATTCAATAATATCCTAGTTATTCATTTGGACCAAGTTTAAGGTTTACCATTCTATGGTAAAGAATCTTAGTTGGCATTGGGTTACAGGGAGAAGGGAGCTATGGTGAGTTTAATGTGAATTTAACCCAACTTTGTTCACATAGCAGTGCAAAAGCAGAAGCCAATTTCTTGATTTAACAACATACATAAACCCTCAAATACATCTTAGCCCTGTCTTATGCTTTCAGTATAGCATGCTTGCTTACCAAATTTATAGGCAAGAAAAATACATAGAAAAGCCCCTGACCCCCTAACTTCACTTTATTATTCTTCAGTCTGCATATTGACTCTCCAGGAGTCTAAGTCCCTTGCACAGGGTGATACTCAAGTACACCTTCCTTTCCCCCAGTGAGAGCTTATCAACTGAATGTTTTAGTTATAAAATACCTGGGTAGCAAGTAACACAAGTTGCATAAAACAACAGTATTAGTAATCACTTGTATAGATTATCAGCTTCTCCTTGGACACAGTACATCTAATATTGCACCCTGGGTTGGAGTGCATATATTCTCATCTAATTCTTACCACTTTATGAGGCATTACATTATTATGGTTCCTGTTTATGAAGTTGAGTATTTCAGGTCAAACCTATCTAGAGGTAGGGAAAGATCTGGTCAAAAGTTGGGGTGTCTCCCTGGTAGAACCAGTGCCACCCCCTCCTTGCTGGAAGACTGAGACACCTTCATGATACAGTGAACAGAAGTTACCCATGGATCCCTGATCCTCTGGAGTGGTCTAATGCTGAGGTAGAAGGGAGTTTGTTTTTAAACCTTCCCCCTACTTTCCCCCAAAGATTTCACTTTGTGCTATTTTGAAGTTAATGACCTTGCTCCAAACCAACTATTCAAGGTAGTTTGTTTTGTTTTTTTTATTAATCCTCAGGAATACAAGAAACAGAGTCACCACCTTCCTTGTCCCCAAAATTGAAACCCTGGGAACCACACCTGTCTATTCCTCCAGCCACTCACAGCTCCTAGTGACATTTTTCTCCTTTAATCTTACAGCCCCGGCACCTCTCCCTGGGCAATTACTACAACCTAATGCACTTCTAATGACAGAGCATGTGGGTGCACACACACCACAGCCAGAAGGGTCTCAAACACAATATAGTATCACTTGGTCCTTTAAAAGCTTTCCTGGCTACAGCTCACCCATCTCCAGGAGCTTGGCTTCTCACAGCATATCATCCATCATCCCTGACTTCTACATCTCTTCTTGGAAAGGCACTGGGCTGTTACACTCTCCTGCTCCTTTGCATGTGCTGTCCCCCTGTCAAGATACCCTCCCTACAGGAACCGCATCTTATCTCTCAGGCTGGCATCTACCCATCTTCCCCACTACTAGTAGATTTCCCCCCAGCCTGTACCCACCTGGCCCTGCAAAGCTGTAACTGACCACCCAGCCTCAACTCATCAGTCTTGATAAAAGGGGACTGAAACACCTTGGTATATTCCAAATGCAGCATTAGAATGTATATGGATATGTATATGCACGCACCTTCAAAAAAAATCAAACTTTAATAACATTTATTGCCTGGATTGATACTGGTGCCCCCACATGGTCCTATATAGCATGGTTGGAAGTCAAGATCTAGAATCAGGGTGCTCTGAGCATGGCCTCAGCTGTGTCCCCTGAAAATTCATTCAACCTGCAATGTGAGTATTTGGAAATGGGGCCTTAAGAGGTGACTTAAGTTTGTGAGAGTGCCCCCCACACACTGGATGGAATTAGTGAGTGCCTTTATAAGAATACACATGGAAAGCTTGGTTTCTCTTCACCATGTGAGAACACAGGAGAGGTCCGCTGGTTGCAAACCAGAAAGAAGGACCTCTCCACTCTGGCACCCGGATCTTGGAACTCTAGCTTCTGTGACTGTGAGAAAATAAGTTTCTCTTGTTTAAGCCCCCAGACTGTGGTATTTTGTTAATGTCAGTTTGAGATGACTAAAACAGAGAGAAGCAATGGTCACCTTCCCTGTCCGTTCTTTCTGCTTAGTACTATGTATTTCATTTTCTGCATCTAGCCAGGTGAATTTATGGAATAATTTATCTAATTTCAATGAAACTAACTCTCCCCCCTCCAAAAACAAGTGGTTTAAGAATCATGCAGTGAAACAAACCACTGATGGAAAACGATACGCAAGTAAATGACAAGCAAATTTTTAAAAAGTAAGGTTGACACTTTTTTTAAATCCTCACCTGAGGACATTTTTTCATTATGTTTTTAAAGAGGGAGGAAAGAAGGAAAGAGAGGGAAACATCGATGTGAGAGAAAAACATTGATTGGCTGCCTTTTCCTATACACCACAACCAGGGATCAAACCCTCAATCTGGGTATGTGCCCTGACAATCAAACTTGCAACTTTAAGGTTTATGAGGTGATGCTCCAACCAATTGAGCCACACTGGCCAGGGTGACACTTCTATTCTTAACAAAAAAAAAAACCTCTTCAAAATCCATTTACAAGGTCAAATATTAGGATAAATATTTTGAGATTTTATTTATTTTTAGAGAGAGGGAAGGGAGGGAGAAAGAGAGGAGGAGAAACACAGATTAGTTACCTCTAGTACATGCCCTGACCAACAAGACACTCAACCAACTGGGCCACGCTGGTCAGGGCAAACATTAGGATAATTTAATCAAATCTGATAAGTCAGCCAAAAACATTCAAAATAATCAAGAATATTGACAATAAGGATTTACATCCATGATTTTTAACTCAGAATATTGGTAAATCCATTTGGGTTTTGAGAGAGTAAAGTAATGATAGTGATGCATTTATATAGATATTTAAGTATACACATTAAATGTTCTTGGTAAAAAGTCTTACTGATGGGACGTGGGATTTGGAGACCACCAATGAAAACTGCAGAACTTAGGGGACAGCTAAACCCACTCTGCAGCTGCTGTCTTGGCTCAGGCAGGCCTGAAAGCTGAGCGGCCTTTAGAGTGACAGTATATGTAACAAATATTAAAGATATATAGAATAATCCCTCAGAATGACCAACAGCAACCAGACTCAACCCCAAATTCCTTTAAAACTATAAAATAAAATAGTAAGGGCAGGTCAAAACCTATGATTTAAGTTTTGAAGAGCTGGCTTTCATTTCAGAGAAAAGAACTGATCAGCATTTAAATGATCAAACCCAACCCCATGGATTTCAGGAAATTTCTTTGTAGCAAATCCCTGCAATGGTCATACCTCTGCTTTTGTTCTATCTAAGCATTGTCCCTCTTGAAAGGGTTGCTGAGTAGCATTTCTGAATAAGCTTTCACTGTCTGTTGAGTGGCTCAGCTGTAAGTAGAATATACACTTAGATCCTATTTTCTAGATAACTACGCAAAACTCACATGACTAAATCCTGACCACATTATTTTCTGCAGTCCATGTAGCTCCCTACATTTTCAACTTCTATACAACTAGATCAAACATTAAGCAAACAAACAGTTGCCATATAAGGGAATGTCATTTGACACCCAGGGAGTGAGTGTTTTTCCATTTACCCAGCATCATAACCGTGTGAAGATATTGGTGCAGTCTTCATTGACTATCATCCTACAAAACCATGTCCAGCCCTGGCTGGTGGCACAGTGGATAAGGTGCCTGCCTGCAAACCTGAAGGTTGCTGGTTCAATTCCCCAGCCAGGGCACATAACCAGGTTGCAAGCCAGGTCTCCAGCCAGGTCCACAGCTGGAGGCAGGTGAAAGGCAACCACACATTAATGTCTCTCTCCCTCTCTGCCTCGCTCCCTACCCCTCTCTCTGGAAATAATAAATAAAATCTTTTTTAAAAATGTCTATCTCCAGTACTGGCCAATGTGGCTTGGTTGGTTGGGTGTCATCCCACAAAGTGAAAGGTTTTGATTCCCAATCAAGGCACATGCCTGGATTGCAGGTTTGCTCCTCCAGATGGGGCACATATGAGAAGCAACCAATCAATGTTTCTCTTATTGATGTTTCTCTTCCTCTGTTTCTCCCTCCCTTCTCCCCTCTCTCAAAAAATAAAAAATAAAATATTTTAAACAATGTCTGTCTCCAATAAAAGACCCAAACATTTCTCGAAGCATCCAAGAGAAAAACAAATGACTTTAGTATTTAGTTCCTGGTCTCTCAGATACTTTCAATTAATTTAAAAGTATTTTTATTTTGAGGTAAGTTTATTCTCTCAGAAGAATTGCAAAACTGGCACAAAGTTGCCATAACCCTTCACCCAGCTTCCCCACAATGTTAATATCTTTTGTCACCACAGTCCAATGGTGAAAACTACTAATTAAACAACATTGGCACAATACTATTCCAAATACAATGCATTGAAAATGAACCAGTTTTTCCACCAATGTACATTTTCTATCCTAAAATCTGACTCAGTGGAGGAGACACTGTCATATCTCCTTATTCTCCTCCAATTTCAGTTGAATTTTAACTTATCCTAATGCTTAATTCTTTTTATCTGTAAGATTCAGAAGTGCTCCCAAGTTCATAGAAGACAGTAAGAGTTAACAGAATTTAGGAACAGGGGAAAAGGGAGGTAAGTTACTGACTAGAACTCTCAAGCCAAACACCTTTACCTATTTTTATAAATGGAAATGGATTGATGTTTCTTTGGTCAACTCAAAATACACTCTACATCCACCCATACAAAGGACTATTTGATAAAGAAAACACCACAGAAGTCTCTTCTAAGACAGCTGCTATTTCTTTAGAAACATCAGAGGCAAAACTGATCCAAGGTGGACATGCTTTTCTGTTTCTAAAAATACATTTCAAGAAAGCTCATGTGTTTAATGGTTACCTGAAGCACTCAATGACAAAGGAGCAAGGTCCCCCAGTTTAAATATTTTCCTCTGCAGAATGCTTCAAAAGCCTTGTCCAAAGGTGTAAACCTGATAAAAGTTCTAATTACAAAAATTGCTGCTGGTATGTATAAATTAAAAACTCTCTATATGCTGTGACATTCACAGTCTGAAAATATAGGATGATAGGAGTGGGTGGTTTGGAGTTACCCAAGTGTATCTGCCTCTAATTTAAAAACAGTGAATGGTAACTGCGAAGAGATTATGTTAATTAGCTTGACTGTAGTATTTCACTGTCTATATAAATATCAAATCATCATGTTGCTTACCTTAACTACATATAATTTTATTACAATATATAAATAAAGAGATAAATAAAAACAGTGTACACAGAAGAAAATACTGAGACTGTTTTAAGGTAGGTGCATGGAACACTTTCAACATAATCAATTATTCATGATAAGGACTTTTATACACATTTACGTTTGCCAAACTTAACCTGGGCAGTTGTCTAAAATGAATTATGTTAACCTTAGTTTTTAAACCATTGATCTTTACATGAATTGAAAGGAAGTTATTTGGATCCTGGTATTGCTTCTTTGTTAAACTGAAAGCCATCTAAATGTCAAGAGCTGACCTTACCTAAATTCTGCAGCTTTAAACACTTAAAGAAGAATCACTCCTCCTGAGTATACTCAGTACTATTAGATATCATATTATACATGTCATCTATCACCACTATTCATGCATAAACTTGTTTTTAAAGATGATTTCTCTTTATTCCTCAAGATGAAGATTCCTTCTCAGACATTAGGATCCCTGCATAGTATTACAAAACGATACTGTAAAACTCGCCACACACTGCTCAGTTCCCTTTCTGAAAAAAGCAAGACTCTATTTTAAACTTAAAACCAACAAAATATTCCTATAAACCAACTTTCCTTTAAGACAACGCAACCTGGAAAAAATGCAGTAGCCTGACTAAATTTAAGTAATTGTTTTAATGGAGACTTTTGCTAGTTAAAACTGCCACTGAAACCAATGACTCATTCAAAACTACTATCACCATGGCTGGTGGCTCAGTGGATAAGACACCAGCCTATGAACCCAAAGGTCTCTGGTTAGATTCCCAGCCAGGACACATAACCAGTTGCAAGCCAGCTCTCCAGCCAGATCTGTAGCTGGAGGCAAGTGAAAGGCAACCATACATTGATGCTTCTCTCCTTTTCTGCCTCCCTCTCTTCTCCTCTCTCTAAAATCAATAAGCATGTCCTCAGGTGAAGATTTTTTTAAATTATTTTTAAAAGACTGCATATGCCTGATTGTGATTACATAAATATTTCTCAGAAAATTATTTTAAGATATTTTTTGGAAGAAGGAACAAGTTTAACTTCACATATTTCTGAAAAGTTAGATAATGAAATTAAAGAGTCATTACCAGATGCATCTAAATAGCAAGTTTTTATACACATTTAATATTTAACTTAAAAAGAAATGATAACATCCATGCGAAAGATCCAAAGCAGGGAGATCTATAGAGATAGAAAGTAGAACAGTGGTTGCCTCAGGGATGGGGGAGGCAGGGGCAGGGAGATGCCAGCTACGGCGCAGATTTCTTCTGGAAGCCATGCAAATGTTCTCAACTGTGGTGATGTTTATACAGTTTGTGGATTCACTAAACACCATTGAACTGTACACTTTAGATGGGTGAACTATATCTCAATAAAGCTACAAAAATCTTTAAAAGAAGATACTGTGTACTTGTTAGGTAGACATATATTCATACACCATCCTAGACACATATATGTACTTTGCAACACTCTGTTAATTATTATTTTCTAAGGGATGAAGAAGGTCATTATTGTCCTCATGGTGAAGGCCCTAGAAAATCAATATGTAGGAGAAAAGGACCATGTTGTTCTTCTCCGTAACTAGAATAATCCAAATGTTTTGGCTTCAGTAGTGGAAAACTTCAACCTGCCACAGCTTCAGATCAAACACAGAGTATGTTTAGTGTCAAGAACAAGCTTTGGAGATACATCCATGTCCTTGGATTTATCCCAGTATGTCAAGGAATTGCTTGGAATTTGTAGTTAGTTACCAGGTTACACATTCCTCTGGGGTGACAACGCCACAGTCAACCTCAGTGGTGACCCTCTTCCTCCTACTCACCAAGCCCAGCCTCTTTCTTAGATACATTAGCTAGCCCAGATATTAATCCTAGACCTTCAATTCCTGTCCTGAACTTAACACACCATCCCTCACTGACCTCCGCCAACACCCAGCAGCCACCACCATCTTTAGCAAACTTTACTCTCTTCCCTGAATTTAAAATGCCTGTTCATGGAGGTAGACACAAGCAACTGCCATGATCCTCACAGTCCCAAGCCAGAATGGGCTGGAGAGGGGATGGTAAGTGAGAAAAGTACTCCAGCAAGGGCCAGCCTCCTACAGTGTACAGCTTCCAAATAATTCCATGGGTTAGCATGAGCCTCATCTGTCCCATGTGGTCCCTTCTCCTTAAAAATCTCAATTTAGAATCAAAACAATCTAGGCTAAGCACTCCATGCCACACCTCCAAAATAAATAAATAAATAACATTAACCTTTCCTCAAGAACAATATTAAGAAAAAGAGACCCTTTCTAAACTCCCTTTCATGAGAACACTACTTTGAATAACTTTATCAATATTTAGCAAACATTCTTGCCAAGATAAAAAGCCTCATTTTTTAAAATCGATATTTTTATTAAACTTGACTTCAGCGATATTAAAGTGCTAACATAATGTAGCTCAACATTTTGTAAAATCCTTAAACTATAATGCCAAGGTACTTTATAATAAATCCCTTAATAAACTATGAGTTATATGACCATTAGCAATTCCTACTTAGATATACATACAGACAAGTATATTTAAGTAGGAATTGAAACAGATACTCAAAGGCTATTTTATAGAACAGCAAGGGTCACATTTTAATTTCTTGGGCCCTATTCAGTGTATTCTGAAATTTAGGTTTATAGTATAAGCCATGAACTCAGAAATTCAATAAATTTTAATATTTACTACATTAATACCCAACTAATTCAATTATACACTTACACAAGGTTTTCAATAGAATAATTTGTTTCTACCTACTTTATTACTAACCAACCTTCACTGCACAATTCCATATTAATTCCTCTCTACCCCCAAAAGGTACAAATAAAATTATAATACAGATATCCACTTGAAATATCTCCAACTGACAATTAAATTAGTCTCAAAAGTTAGCTTTAAGTTTTAATTACAGATTGTCAGGCCCCTTTTTCAAGGTTTTTAAAAATACTCATTTTCCATAGGAGCTAGAGAATTTAGGCAAAAACAAAGACTTATTTTGTTCTCCCAGCTTTAAGCATGTACAAATGGATGCCAAAATTAAATAGAAACTAATCCATCAAAAATACTACTAAAGTATTTTATGAAAATATCCTAAAGTTCAAACAATGACTCTTCAATTCCATGTGCTTTTAAAAGGAAATTTTATCTTTTTAAAAGTCATCAAATAGAGCCCTGGCTGGTAGCACAGTGGATAAGGCATCAGCCTGCAAACTCAACAGTCGCAGGTTGGATTCCCCAGCCAGGGCACATAACCAGGTTGCAAACCACGTCTCCAGTCAGGTCTGTGGCTGGAGGCAGGTGAAACGCAACCATACATTGATTAAAAAAAAAAAAAAAAAAAACTGCTTAAAAGTCATCAAATAGAAACACTTATGAGAAGGTATGAGGAAATAGAACTATGTTGGCAGTAGAGAATCCTAAAGGGTTTCAAGTCTTTTCACAGACTTGTATAACGATCACCCTGAATGAAACCCCATGCACATTAGCAGTCACTCCTCCTTCCCCAGCCCTAGGAACCACTGCACTATTTTATGTCTCCACAGATTTGCCTCTTCTGGATATAAATGGAGTCATATACAGGCATACCTCTTTTCATTGCACCTTGCTTTAGGGCAAGAACCTCCATTAGCAAAAAGATTAAGACTCACTTTATTGTGATACTTTATGGTGGTTGTCTGAACCTGAACCCACAAAATCTCTCAGATATGCCTATAATATGAGGGCTTTTGTTACTGGTCTCTTTCACTTCTTATGGTTTCAGTACTTCATTCCTTTTATGGCCAAATAATATTCCATTATATGCCAATTACAACCTTTTATTCATTTATTCATCAGCTGATGGATATTTGGATTGTTTCCACTTTTTGGCTTTTAGGAATAATGCTGCTATGAACACTTGTGTACAGTTTTTGTGTGGACATGTTTTCATTTCCCTTGGTTATTTATAGCTAGGAGCAGAAATGCTGAATGATACGGTAACTTTACATTTAAGCTTTTGAGGAACTGCCAAACTGTTATCTAAAATAGCTATACCATTTTTCATTCCCATCAGCAATGTATGAGGATTTCAATTCCTCCACTTCCTCATTAACACTTGTTATTATCTTTTTGGTTAAAGCCATCACATCAAGTGAAGTGGTAACTCATTGTGCTTGATGCTCTGTGTCTTAAACCAAGCCCACTCATTATTTGCATTTGGCCCCAGCTATTCTTCTAAGCTACACTTTTCAGTATAAAATGTGTCCCAATGATCATTCTTTAACCCCCAAATAAAGTCAGGATAATGTAGCACTCCCTTAATAAATGAAGGTATCACCTTCACATAATTGCACCATTATTCTACTCCAAATCCTATTAAGTTACAGTAATATCCGATAGGCAAATGTTTCTGAATAAGGATGCTGGGCTAAGCAGCCCGGACACGTGCTTCTGCAATAGTGGAATATTTAAACCTGAAACAACAGAAAAGTTTTGGCAAGAGCTTTCCAGAGAGGACACTGAATTGGAATTCAGGTTTGTCAATTCTCTACACATAACCTTGGTGTTCTGAGCCACTCACAGAACTACACCCTCTGAAGTTACTCCCAGCGATAAAGTTATCTAAGCCTGAAATTTTAATGAAATTTGAAAACGTATTAACACCTGTGCCTAATGATCTAGCTTTGCACGGCAGAGAGAATTTGAGCCTTTAGTAGCCAGACAGGCTGGGTTCTATTTCCAGCTCTGTCACTCAGTAGCTATATGACCATAGGTACATTATTTAACATCTTGCTATCTCAGATTCCTGATCTTATTGTAATAATGCCTTCTTCAGGAGGTCATAAGGATTTATAAAACTAATATAGCTAAAGCATTTGACACAGTGGGCAGCAAAGAGTAGACACAGGTTAGCTTCCATTCATCTTTCTGCTAACTCTGGGCAAAGTTTCCCTGCAAATAAAAACCTCTTAACAAAGTCCTGGATGATTTGGAGCTGGATATAAAAGTCCTTGTGACTTATGGTATTCTTTTATAAAGCAGCTCCCCACATTGAGGTCTGTAAATTGCTAAGAAGAGCTATGAACTGGATTAAAACTGGATGAGGGGGCGTTCTTGGGAGGGATCTCAGAGATGAAAATATAAGACCTCATTTTGAATGAAAACTTTCTCCAGGTTCACACAGCCTCAGCAAGGAATAGGTGCAAAGAAGAGAAAGGTAAAAACCAAATACATATGACTCGGGTATAGACTGTCAGGCTTGGGGGTGGGTAGGGAAGGAGTGGAAGGGGCTGGAGCAAGCAGATGGGGGTGGGGGCTGGCTAGGTGCATGGAAAAGCTAACAAGAGAAAGATGAGTCCCATTCCAGCTGTGAATTCACTGCTTCTTACGTCTCTCAGACGCTTTCTCCTACCTGATGTGGTTGTCACGGAATTTATTGAGATGCGGTTGGTTGAGGTAAATGGTGCGGGCTGGTGCCTCCAGCTGGTCTCCAACAGATGTGGCCCGGGACATCTCATCATCTGCCTTCTTATAGCCCGAAGAAGGACGAACAGGTCCTGCAGAATGAGGCGCGGGCAGAAAACACAGCACAAAGAAGTCACGCCAGGCAAGAGCAGCTGCGACAGGGGCTGCAGGCAGACGGGCGGGGCGGGGTCCAGGGAGGAAAGGATGCTCTGGGCGATGCAGGGCCCGCCTATGTACCTTAGCTCCCCCTGGAGACCCAACGCGCAGCTGCTCCCGCCTCCTGCCCGCCCCCTCCCTGCGCCCTACCCCCGCCTCTGTTCCTCCGGCCCGCAGAGATCTCTGCAGGCGCTGCTTCCTCGCTGGCTCCCCTCTGGCTGGCTGCCGCAAGCGCCGCAGGAGCAGGCAAGGGGCTCGGTGCCGCGACTGGGGACGAGCAGTGGAGGACGGAGACCACAGCCTCCTGCCCCACTGAGCTCCCTTCTAGGCCCAGGAATTGAGCTCTAGCTATAGGTTTTCTCAGCTTCTTGGACTGTGTTTAGGAACAAAACGATGACAGCAAAGGGGATGTGCCTTGCATTCAGTCATTGCAGAAAGGGTTGGCGAAAGGGGACACCGTTGCTCTAAAAATGAAATTCCCCAAGCTCAGTGCACGGGCTTGCTCCATGGTTATCCTGAACCTACAAGCTGTTTGTCTCCCTAGAGGTTCCTGCCAGCCTGAGTCAAGTAGTTTTACCAATCCCAGTTTACCGACAGATGCTTGGTCTTTCATTTCATTGCTCAAGTTACTGTTTCTGTGGTTAAGACAATGCAAGTCTTCCTCCTTAAGATTTAATTTTAGTCCTAGAGTCAAGCTCCTGTCCCTGAGTTCAACTTCCCCATACCCTTCACTTAAGGAGGTGTTGACATGGGGAATAATGCTATATACCCATTACTAACCTGCTACATACAGGCACATGCAAATCGTAACCACATCTCCAACTACGAAGCAGGGTGCCTCAGTAGAAAGGGCCACCCACCTCATGAAATGACCTTCGGGGAAAGGCCCCTGAAGTAAATGTACATTTAATACACATTTGCTCTAATATCTCCATGCTTTTCACCCATCAAAGAAATGTATGTTGAATATTATTAAAGAAATTGGCATCTCGTTTCAATAAGCATCCACTTCACAGCTCCAGAGAATGTTCATTGACATAGAAAACATTGTGAAAAGCAAAGTTTGAGCTATTTGAGTACATCATCTTTTTAAAGTGATGAGAATCATATATTGTGAATCCTTAGCAAAAGAGGGATATAACCACACAGTAAAATTGGTTACAGAGGGTCAATACACTGTCCTGAAGAGAGCTCATAGCTGGGCCCCTGTTCCCAGGCCAGGTGTGCATCCACAGCGCTCTGGCTGTTCCTTGAACCCCACCCTCACATCCACACCACCTCCCTTCCAGCCTCCTACTCTCTGGGATCCCTCTGGCTCCACAGGGTACTGCTCAGCCCTCTGCTTATAGACAAGGGCAGCAGAGAGCAAGAGTTTCTACTTCAAAACTGGCTGGCCAGCCGCTCTGGCCCCCAGACTTGATTCAGAGGAAAGTGGGTTTTAAAGCATTGGCTAATTTAAGGCAGACAGGAAATATCTTTAAAATTAGCCTATATGAAACTACTGCCTTTCTCTCTGCCCATTTTATTTTGTTTCATTTCCCCCCACAGCATTGATCATCATTACTTGATATTATTTATTTATGGTCTGTCTTCCCATGGCCAAGAGCAGAAGCTCCAAGACAGCAGGGACATGTTTTGTTCACTGCAGTGACCTCAGCAAGAACAGTGCCTGGCACATGATGAGTACTCATATTTGCTGGTTAAATAAATCATTTTTACTCAAGTCTTTAAAAGAGTTGCTTTGAATCCTCCAGGCAGAGATAAGGTAATATATGGGTATACTCATATGCATAGAGGGCTTAGACTCCATGTTTTTCTAGTGTAGGTCAAAAGAGTTCTCTGCAGGGCTGTGCTCACATCCTAGCTTTCAGCTCCAGCTACACTTATCATCCCTGAGAAGCTCTCATATGTCATGGTTCTAGGGCCTAATTCCCCCCAGGTTCTGTTTAGTTTTGTTTTTAAAGCTCCTTAAGCGATACTAATAGATGGCTACAGTTGAGAGTCACTCATTAGACACCACTGGGAACACGAAAACGAAAGAGCTAACCTCAACTCTCCAAATTGTTAACCAGTATAACCATGGTTGCCAGTGGCCTAAGTTTAAGACCAAATGACTCAGAGTGAGTGTGAACATCAGAGGTCAGCAGCCTTCTTGTGCTTGGGGTGGGGGCAGAACAGAGTCTAAAGACAACTATTAAGAGTCTTAGAGTAGAAGGAGTTTACATTAGGAGAAGGGAGGACTTTCTAGAAAAGGTCCAGAAGAGCATAAGCAAAGGCTCAATAGACAAGATGCATCAGGGGCCAATTGAAAAACAAATAAAAATGTCACTAAGGGTCCAAATTGGAAAGGAGTTGAAAGGAAGCTCAGGAAAAACAGCTCATAGGCAGACTGTGGATAACTTAGATACCCTGGGGAAAAGCTTGAACTCCATCCTAAAGGTCATATAGAGCCACAGAAGGTTTCTAAGCAGGAGAGAAATGCCTCTGGTGATGGTGTACATATAGGACCAGAAAGAGGGGAGACTTTATAGATAAAAAGATCAGGGGAAAAATTAGTTCTAAATCTAGAAGATGATAAAAGCATGAATTAAATGGGGGAAAAAAACATGAACATGAGAAACATTGCAAAAGAAAATGATCCAAGATTTTTTTCTTTTTCTTATTTATTTATTTATTTATTCGTGTGTGCATGTGTGTGTGTGTGTGTGTGTGTGTATTAAATGTGTGGGCCAGAAAAAAAAAGACATCTCTGAAAGAAATAAGAATGGAAATCATGGTTCATCCAAATAAGAATTTAAATGTTGGATAATAACTATTGGGCTGGAAAAAATACTGACACAAATAATTAGTGATGATAGAATTAAGGGAAATAAAAGGCAAGCTCATCTTTCTGTATCAACAGAGCCAGACCTGGAATTTCAGTCTAGGCAGAAATAATTATACTTGCCCCACTAAGATGCAGATAACTCCCATCTACCTCAGTGGCCTCACCCTGACCCAACCCAGATTGGAGACAAACATTAATATTTTCAAAATAACACAAATTTGTTACCAAGGTGTTGCCTAATGAAGGCACTATTCCATATATAGCAAAATACATTATGACTAAGTCTTCAAATTGAGACTCATGGGACAAATGATTGAGTTAATGCATAGGTGGTATTTTGAAAATACCACCAGACAAAATGAGAGTATATGCTTACAACTCCCCCACATAAACAAGAACAGTATCAGCAAAGAGTGGGAGTTCAATAAATGTCTATTGAGAAAGAAACCAAACTGAAAGGAAAGAATAAAAAGAAACAAGAGTTGGCAAATGCACTAGCACTAAGTTTGTTGCAAAGTGGAAATGTAGAAAAGATAGCTGACAGCCAAAGCCATGAGGGCAGGAACTTTGTCTTGCTCATGGCTCAACCCCTGTCTTCCTGAATAATGTCTAGCACACAGCAGGCAATCTGTAAGTATAATCTGAACAAACAAGGAAAGGGCTGACAAAGTGGATGCCTACTGAAGTTGCTTACCCAGATGCTGAACCAAAGATTCAGTCTGTATTGTGCAACTCTTTGCACCAGGGGTGGTTACTTGGTCCACCTAAGAGTGTCTCTCCTGGAACTGAGATATGGGACCTAGAAGCAATGTTCTCTGCATGTGCTGCCCCATTAACACGCACACAAGCCATGTCTCTAGATGGTCATCTTCCACCCACCTAGTGGGCAGAGAACGGATTTCATTTTTTGAGATGAATATGAAGCAGTTACATGGAGAGCAACCAAAATTGTCCTAATAGCTTTTGGATTCCGAGTCCAGTCCCCAAGACCCCAGCTGTATTTAGGTTGAGTTCCATGAGCTACCCTTAAAATATTCTATAAATTATTCATAGCCAGGCATCCTAACCAATACTGTAAAGCAACACACAGAGAACTCATTTTCCCCTGTAACAAAGAGGAGTCAACACCTATCAGGAGAAACAAACACCTGTCCACTTATATATCATTCTGGGGTACCCAAAGGTTTAGAGGCCACATGCCAGACCCAGGGAGGCCAGATCTGACAGAAGAATGACATCATGGCAATATCTGGATTGGCTGGTTTGGATGAAGCCCATAAGTAGCTGGAAGATGACTGGCTAAATAAACAAGCAACTCCTCCTCTCTTCAGAGTTTTTGCCAGGATTGGAGAAAGAAAAAAATTTTAAGAAATAGACACAGATGACAAAAAATGCACACCAGGAGATTGTGAATAAGAGAACAGGTACAGAATAGGGAAGGAGCAGAAGAAAGTGGATGAGTATAATATACATGTCATCGACCCACAGAAGCATGAAATGGAGCTGGCAGGTGAGGGACACACCTCAGTAACTCCACTGTCCACTGGCCTCTGCTGCTCTGAGGCTCTAACTTGCCTGTCAATCTCTTCCCCCACTCACTTTGTTTGTGTTACTATATGTAGTAGTGGTCCATTTTATTGAATGACCCAAAACCTTCATTTCATTCACATGCAATCTATCTGTGACAAATAAGGATGTGGAAGTCTCTGATTAAGAAGCAGGGGCAGTGACAGACTTTCCACTGACAGGTGAACAGATAGAAATGAATACAACACCTCATTTCTATTCACTACATATACTAATTCCATGGAGATCATTTTGGAAAGAAAATGATAAATCTTAAGAGGTTTTTAAAAGTTATTGATATCCAATAAATACTATTATAGTAATATTTAACTTATTGTTTGTTATTTTACAACTATTTGTATGATATATATGTAATTATTAGCATAAACTAAATGGGTCCAAGGAGTTAAGAACTTCAATAAAGAATCAAACACAAGAAGAGAATTGTACTAAAACAAATTTTTATTAAGCATTTCATTGCCTTCAGCAACACAGAAGCAAAATCCTTCACTCTGAACTGCAGTATTTTCCCCTCGTTCAAATAAAAGTGTTCAAAACGCCAAAAAATACTCAAGACCCATCTACTCCATTTTCCTCACAAGGAAATTTTCACCGTCCCACAGAAATTCTTGGGAAAGAATACTCTAGTCTTCCTATATCAGAAGCCTATTAAAATAGTTCTGCTTTATTAGCCAGCCTTTATAAACCTTTTGCAGCACCTCTGCAACTAGCTCTGTGGGAAGAGTCAGGCCTTGGATATTGTTGTACAATAAGGAACTGGGCTGGGTTTCGTCCCAGCTTCCTAGGTGAAGCCTCTGACCCCTTTGGGATTTTCCTAAGTAATTAGAGTATTTCTGTCATGCACAGTGGGCTCCTGGGACCATACCTGAGTTTATGCTGTGAGTGCTGAGAAAGAAGGCATCTACAAAGAAGGGTTCCTGCTATCTAACTTGGCTCAAATTTAAAACACACACACACAGGCGCGCACACACACACACACACACACACACACACACACACACAGCCTAACAGCCATTAACAGCCATTTCTACGCAGGGGCTTCTCACATAAACTGCACCTCAGGGAGAAACCTGCACTGAACTACCTGCTTACACTGAGTCCCTACCACCTGAGCCAGCCCTTATAGTGGTGTTCCTGAAATCCTATTTCAACCAAGAGAACTGACACTTCCCCCATCCCATTGGAGCTGTGCAGGGCTGACTAACCAGAGTAGCTCCATTCTAACCAATCAGGACAGTGCCTTTCAACCAATCAAACTGTGAGTATTTGGCATCCTCATTTGCATGAGGGCAGACCAATCAGGGACTGGGAGCAAGGACTTTGGTCCCTGTAAACCAACTCCTCTTTCACTCTAGGAGCACACTTTCCCTTTCTATCCAAGACTAAAGACTATGCTTCCCAGGCTGAGCTGAAACATTAAAAGAGTTTCACCAGAGCAGAGCAGACCATCGAGGAGTACAGTAGAGCTGTCTAGCCAGAGATGGACCTGGTCCTAGGGCCACCACACAATTGTGCTGTTTTCACAGCTGTACTGTACCATGACTGAGCTGTTCTGCACTGAAGAAAGTCTTTTCCATTGCACCCCAAATTGGAGATTCCTGTTGGTATTGAATTGGTACCAATGACCATCAGTCAATGATAAGGCAACTCACTGTGGGCCCCTAGATCTTTTTAGAAGGGGGCTGACCAGGCCAGAAAAACTAACCATGTAGCCCTGGCTGGTAGCACAGTGGATAAGGCGCTGGCCTGCAAATCCAAAGGTTGCAGGTTCGATTCCCCAGCCAGGGCACATAACAAGGTTGCAAACCAGGTCTCCAGTCAGGTCTGTGGCTGGAGGCAAGTGAAAAGCAACCATACATTGATGTCTCTCTCCCTCTCTGCCTCTCTCCCTTCCCCTCTTTCTAAAAATAATGAAATAAAATCTTAAAAAAAAAAAAAAAAAAAAAACTAACCATGTAATTAGAGGGTTGACATCTGAGCCAGATATCAGTCTGATCTCCTGACAATGGGAAGGGGAGGGCTAGAGACTGACTTCAGTCATGTGTCCAATGATCCAATTAATAATGCCTATGTAATGAAAGCCCAGTAAAAACTATGGACACAAAAGCTCAGGTAATATATCCTGAAGGCATAGAAATTTCACATGGGAGGCCCTCCAAGACCTAGCTTTATGTGTCTCAGAATTTAGCTGATGCTGATTTGTATCTTTTATGATAAAGGATCTGTATCCTTTATGATAAAACCATAATCATAAGTATAGTGCTTTCCTGGGTCCTCTGAGTTATTCTAGTTTATTATTAAAATAAAAATACCAACAAAAGAATAAAAATATTGAGGGGATAATGGAAACCCCTCAACTTGTAGTCAGTTGGTCGGAAGGGCCTAGAAACTCCGGAGCTTGAAGCTGGTGTCTAGAATGAGGGTAGTCTGTGCAGAGAACTGTAAAGTTTGACCTAACTCTGGGTAGGTAGTATTAGAACTGCACTGCAGACATCACTATGTGAACTCTAGAATGACAGAGTCAAAAGGGAAATTTTATTAACAGTCACAAAATTACATGAGATCAAATGAAAGCCAGAGCTGCAGAATCTGAAATCAGAATTTCCCTCCACTAGACAAGGCTCCTTCTGAGACCTTAGGCAAGTTAACTACCATCTGAGCTTGGTTTATTCATCCACAAAATAGAAATTGATTCTGTAAACCATGGGTTGGCAAACATTTTCTATAGAGAGTCAGCTAGTAAATATTTTAGGCTTTGGGCCATGTATAGCTCCCCCTCATTATTTTTGTTTGTTTGTTTGTTTGTTTGTTTAATACAGAAGTGAACATGTAGAAACCATTCTCATTCATAGGCAAGATCTGGCCAATAAGCCATAGTTTAGAGACACCTTTAAAGAACTAAGTTCTTTCACCGTTAACCTGATTATATCTCAACTCCCACCTCAAAAAAATAAAAGGGGGGACCCCCTCAAAAGGAATTTATTTATTAAAAAATTGTGTCTTTATTCTTACATGTTTAAACTTCAGTCACCTTCAAAGTACTCTCCATGAGATGCAGTACACCTATCAAGACTTTTGTCCTTGCTCAAAACAGTTTTTGAGTTCATCAATTTTGATGTCTTGTAGTTTTGCTGCCATTTTTTGTTTCACTTCTTTGACACTGGCAAAATGTTTCCATTTGAGGGCTTTTTTCATCCAGGGAAACAAACAAAAAAAGTTATTCAGGAAGAGAGCTGGCGAATAGAAAGGGTAGGGCATAGCGTTTTTGCTGCTTAAGGTTAAACACTGCTTAACACCCTTCGTAGTGTGGACAGGTGCACTCATAAATCACCCACCATGAAATGGGTAAATTTTTCTTCCAAAAAATTCACTGAAACCAAACTCAACCTCTGGTGCCCTGATACTGATGGGCTCCTAGAATACTCACCTCACTAAGGAAGGCTGTACTACAGGGGGCCCACCCTCCAGAAGATAATTCCAGCTTTGGGAGTGGGGGAGACGCCCTTGTATGTGAAGGTAGTTTTCTCTTTGCCTCCAGAAATGCAGTATAATCATCATAGAGCTTTGTAACAAGCTTTGTAACAAGAGGCATATGTATGCACATGTGCCCACACAAGCACACAAACACAGAAGCATACACACTCCCCTTTCCAAAAGACATTCAAGTTCACTCTGGCATTTACCTGGCATTTCAAACATGTTTCATAATCCTTCAGAACACAGGCAGAAAGCAGTCCAGAGACTGGGGAAGCACTTGGGCTGATTATTTTTCCTAAACACACACACACAATGAAAATGCTGTACCGATGCAAAATGCAATCATTCTAGCCTTAGGAGACACATTTTGGAGGCCTTTTCTAGACTCCACTCTCACAAACCACCTCTCTCCGAACATAATGCCTGTAATCCATTCTACCTAAGAGATCAGAAGAAATAAACACAAAAGGAAAGTGACATTGAAAAAAAATCTTATTGGTTACTCTTTTCAGGAATAAGACATATGCTTACACTTTAGTAGAGGCAACAGAAACAATAGAGATTAGAAGACATGGGGATTCAGGAAACAAAAATGATGGCCAGTCTTACATCAGGCCAGAAAACAGGGCAGGCTCATGAAGAAAGCATTTGAAGTAGGCTCATAAGAATGAGTATGATTTGGCTGTGAGGAGAAAGAGCAGAGCGTTCCAGGGATAAGGATGAGCAGAGCAGAGTAAATACATGCAGTTAGCGCTGTATTTACATCCTGGTTGGCTCCAGCAGGGTGGGTGAAAGTCGAGCCAGAGTAATTCGAAACCTGGTTTCCAATAAGGACAGCAATATAGGTTGGGCTTCTGTTCCTCGAAACCCATCTTATACTTTAGATATGTTAAAATTCATCCTTCTAAGGAAATATATTTAACATATGAAACAGAAGTCAAAAAAAAAAAAAAAAAAAAAACCCAAAAAACAAAGCTACAGTTCAAACACTCAATTCAAAGGATTTTCTACCTGGGCTGGATCTGCCTCACGGCGACTTCTCTGTAGCAACTCCCCCTGCTGCTGGCATGGATATTCATCTCTCCTGGGCCTCAAATTAGGGATGCAAACTTTAAAAATCCCATTGCCAATTCAAAATGCATGAATACAGGCTTTGAACAGTTAATCCTACTAGAGATGCACTTTTCTCTGAAAATGTAGTTTGCCTCTTCTAAGTGTTTGAGACCCACAACACTTCGGTCAAAGGCATGTAGATTCGCTGCATCTGATCTCACAGCCAGCTCACCTCTCCAGCATCGTTAGCAATCAATCTCTGGCTAACTTCTGAAAAAGACCACCTATAGTGGCCTTCTCTTTACCCTCAAACACAGCAACTCTATTCCCCCTCCAGAGACATGCACCTGCCTTTCCTTTTACCTAGAATTTTTACACTAGTCTTTGCTTTCAGGTCTCAGGTTAAATATCACTTCCACACAGAAGCATTCCCTGACCAACATATCCACAGTATCCCCCTTGTTAGTTATTCCCTAACACTATACTTTTTCTTTCATTTCATTTACCATCCCGTGAAGCTTGTTCGTCCATTTCCTATTTCCCAGCATTGGATATGAGCTCCATAAGGAGTGGGCCCCTGTACATCTTAATCACCTTTGCATCCCCAGTGCATGGGATATAGAAGGCATTTAATGTGTCCAACAAATGAATCAAGTGAACATGGCCACACATGTCACATGTCTTAAATGGGCAGAGAAAAATGTAACTCATGAAATCTAATCTACAATTAATCTGACCCACCTACAGAATTGGGGGGAAAACTGGAAATATCCAGTTTTATTTGGAGCTGAGTCTTTCCTATGGAGGTGGAGGCTCCATATGCATGGAAATCAAATGTCTTGGACAAGAGAAAGGCACAGTCATATGCTTTAACCATCAGCCCAGTTTCACAGGCAAATCAGCCTGCTATTTTTTTACTCCCCACTGGTCATGTGACTCTAACACTCTTTACTTCCATCAACAATCTTAAAGTAACCTTCAAAATTATGTGCAGATTTAAGCAAGTCAACATGGAAGCCAACTCATTCACCTTTATTCCCAACTGTACTGACACAAAACACACTTTTCCAGTGTGATGGCTTTTCCTGACCCTCTTGTCAATTTCAAATTTTGTGTATCACATTTCGTCTCAGAGAACTGAGAAACTTTCAAATGTAAAAAATTCTTTAAGGAGGAAAAGCAATGCCAAAGAAATATAGATGGAGCCATTTGAATCCCCAGCATCCTCTACCAATTCATTGGTACCACAGCAATTAGTTTTCTTTGTCACATCACCAAGAACTCATAAATAATTACACTAAAAAGCATAACTTTTTGTTGAGCCTCAACTAAGCATTCTATGTGTATTAACCATAATCTTTATAACAATCACATGATACGCGTGCTCATCTTGAAGATAATCAAATGAGATAAAGAGTAATTAAGCAACTAGGTCCTTGTTTCTACAAGTTAAAGTTTTTGTTTCTTACTCTGTGAGCCCTTCATATAACCTACATTATAAATCATTTCAGGGAGGGGTTTCAAGGCAAAAAAGTTCCTAAGATGGACAATTAAATATTTGTTAATTAACTGAATCCTTTATCTTTATTTGGTTTGGGTTTTGTTTTGTTTTTTTCCCCGCTAAGTAAAAGTATAATCTCAGAGTCTATACTTAAAAAAAAAAAAAGAGAGAGAGAGAGAGACCACTGAATCCAGGCTCTCAGGCAGCATTTTCCTTACTTCTCACTCCATCTTGGTGCCCAGTCTCACTACAGTTCCAGTGTCCTTAGCTTCAGCTTGTATTTTCATACTCACACAAAGAACAGTTTCTACTTTTATTTGAATAATGACAACAATGCTTGAACAATTGTTATATAGTGGGTAGACAGATATACCAAATGGTAAAGAAAGGATTATATACCTAACATTTGCAAAGATAGCCAAGCAACAAAGAATGGAGCACCAGAAGTAAAAAGACCATGCTACAGCACCCTCTCCTTATCCACAAGAATACATTCCTAGACCCTTAATTGGATGACAAACTGTGGCTAGTACCGAACCCTATATATAACCTTATTTTTTTCCCACTCATACACACCTATGATAAAGGGTATCAAGAAATTTTCACTTAAAGTAAGCACTTTCAGTTTCTCTTTGGCATATTCAAATTGTCAGCATCATTGCTCTTATGCTTTGGGCTATTTTTTTTTTTTTAATTTTATTGTTGTTGTATTACATCCATCCCCTTTTTGCTCCCCTCTGTCCCACTCCCCACCCACCCATTCCCCCCAAAGTCAATCCCACCTGTTGTCCATGTCCATGGTTCCTTTATACTAGGTTCTTGTCTAAGCTGCTCCCCTTCTTTGCCTCTGCCTCCCCCCTCCTATTTTTAAGTAAAGTAAGGGTTATGCAAACACAAATACTGCAACATCATGATAACCAAGATAGGAACTAAGTGACATCCACAGGACTGTACACAGAATGGAGGTGCTGGACAGAGAAGTGACTCACATCCAGGAAAGACAGGATGGGACAACTCGAGACTTCATCATTCTACTTAGAATGGCACACAATTTAAAATCCATTGATTACTTCTGGAATTTTTCATTTAATGTTTTCAGATCATGGTTGACTATAGGTAACTGAAACCATAGAAAGCAAAACTGTGAATTTAAGGTGGGGGTCGGGGCTGCTGTACGATTTACCCCAGTGACCATTCCATAGGGTATGTGCAGCTCAGGAAATGAAGAGACAAACCAATAGTAGAGCTCCTCAAATGCTGAGTGAGACCAATATCAGAAACACGCATCTCACAAAGAAAGAATTCAATGATTGGTTGTTTGGCCTCTATACTCATGGACATCATCAATATTGGCTTCAAACACCAAAGCTGGCAGAGTGAGGGAGATTATTAGAACTTATTTTGTTAAGACACATTTCTTAAGAAAAATGCAAATAAAAGTACAAAGGCTTTTCAAATACATGGTTTGATGCATATTACCTCTATCTTCACAAGGAGAGATGCTTTATTTAAAAATCATCAGATCAGTTATCCAGGATATATATATATATATATATACATATATACATATATATATATATATATATATATATATATATAGTGTTGTTTAGCTTCAAGCACATATCCATTCAGCCTCATCTCTTACTGCTGCAGCTGACCATCACTCAAAGTGTAATGTACTAGCCACTTGCAGGTCCTGAAGGAACTCAGTTCTTTTTCTCTGCAGCTTGACACATGTAGCTCTTCCATCATTTGGATATCCTTCCCAACCCTTCAAAACTCCATGGGAGCAGCCCCTTCCCTGCCTGCAGTTAGGGATTAGGTTCTCTCTCAATGGCACTTCATACCTACAGTGCCTGTGGCCCTTAAACTGCATGTAGGTCTCACTTGTCAATTCATGGTCTATATGTACATCTTCCTACTCCAATATGAAAGCAGACCTCTGTCACCAGGAAAGTGGTTCCAGGCCCAGGTGAAGCCACAGATATGAGACAGGAGACACAGAAGGCTCAATTCCCCACCTGTGAGTCATGCCTACAAATAGGGATACATGTTTCATATCTGTGTTTATCTTTCCCACTTTGTTTCTCTTCCTCATTGTTAGTGTTAACCTCTGACCAGACTCTCTTCCACTTCTGGTGCAGCGCAGGGTTCCAGTCAATAAATATGTATGATGCCCACATCTTCCGCACTACAAAGACCAAGTTGGCAAACACACTGAGAGTCATATGATTGCAACGGAGCTCCTCATCAAGGTTTGCTGCATCCACTCTAGTCTGTGGGCTGGAAGATAGGCAAGGCTTCTAGGCATGATGACAGAGCATACCTAGAAGGCCAGGGAGCTGGGCAAACAACTGGATTGCCACCTTGACCACATTATATAATTCTGGTATGGCTGGGAATGCCTTTCTCCCTATGACAACCTGTCTTAGGGTGTTCATTCCTATGTTTTACATAGTTTAGACTTAGGCAGTGGGCAGCCTGAGAGATACTGAAATAGTGTATGCTCATCTACTGAATAAAAAACAGACACCTGATCATTTATTCCTGATTCGATTTTATCATTCCCTGCTGAGACAGTGAAGTTCAAAATCTAAGGGGAAAAGCTTGATTTACTTTAAATACTCCAGTATAGGACTCCAATTATGTGAAAATTTTTTTGACTTAAATTTTTTCAAGTATAAATTTTTTGTGTAAGTTCCTTATTTGCATATTTCATAAGACATGAATCCTTAAGCTTGATCATTGTCATTATGTACAGAAAGAGAATAAAATGTAAGTTCATGAATATAAAAAGAATATTGTATTTGAAGGGATAATTCAAGTAAGTGATGATAATGATGAAGAACAAGTAACTTCATTCTTTACAGACAAGAGAACAAA
The DNA here is from genome assembly GCA_004026585.1 of Noctilio leporinus. NCBI lineage: Eukaryota > Metazoa > Chordata > Mammalia > Chiroptera > Noctilionidae > Noctilio > Noctilio leporinus. Next base: position 28,118 of record PVIW01005326.1, read on the forward strand.
TTCATAAAAGCCAACAGCATTTACTGCGTGTTCCATTCTCCTCAATTCTCAAAGCCTATCTCCTCCCTAGATACTTTCTCTGCCAGCAAGCTCTTCTCTGTTGGTGTTAATTCTCTCCCCCTCTTAATTATGGAGACTGACTGAGCTTCTTTCAAAAAGTCTCTGTGGGGTCCTAGAGGTCAAAGACTATCTCAGTTCCCTACAGTCTCTGACACTTAAGGTGTGTTCAGATTGAATAAATGGATTGTTGTCTTTATAAGGTGTGGGGTAAAAAATTATTGACCTGAATTAGGAACAGTTCAGCATTGTCCCTCACAATAACTTCCCAAATATTTTTACTTATCTTTCAATCCAACATCCCTTCTATCAGGAAATCTTATCAGTTCTACACCTCCATCCCTAAGTAGATTCAGAATCTGACCACCTCTCTCCGCCTCAAACATTACTAGCTTAGATCATCCCATCATCATTGCTTATGTGGATATTGCAGTAACCTGCTAACTCTTCCTCCTCCTACTTTTGTCCACCAGGAGCCTACTTCCCATACAGAGTGAGTCCTGTTTTTCAATGTAAAACCAGATCTGATCAATCACCTCTTTGAAACTACTTTCCATTATACTTCAAGTAGAGCACAAACTCCCTACTATAGGCCACAAGGCTCTATTCCAGACACACTGGCCTTTTCTTCTACTCCTTATAAAGTCTAGTTCATTCTTACCTCAGATCCTTAGCTCTTACTATTACTATTATTCCTCATGCTTAGGATAACCTAAGCTGGAACTCCCTTATTCTGCAACTTCACTGCTCTGGCTCCTTGTTGTTTGGGTGTCTGCTCAAATGTCACACCTTCATAGAACTCTTCTTTAACTAGACTACCTATAGTTGTTCTTCCCTTTGGTCATTCTCTACCTGCTTTATTTTCTACAGAGCGGGGATAACCCCTGTCAATATTATTTGTTCATGTGTTATTTGTCAACCCCTCTAAAATTTAAGTGGCATATGCTGAGTTTGCTTGTTCTCTGTTCTCTCTCTACTACTGCTGTACATGTTTGGTACCTGCCTTTTGAATGATCCAATGAATAAAATTTTAGCAAGTAATCTACTCAATTTTGTTGCTAAGGTTTATTAATCACCTGATATACAGTATATCAAACATATAACACACATTATCTCTTCTTCTCATTATAAACTTGGACATCTTGTTCTTTTTTAGTAGAGGTAGGATTTTAGCCTAATTTTCCCAATCTTCTCAAACCTATAGTTTCCCATAATTTAAAGCTTAATCTATGAATTCAACTTTTTTTATTTGAGAAATAAAGAAATTACCTACTTTGCCTAGGATGAATTTTATAATGGTAGCATATACCATGTTGATGGATGGGAAGAATTAACATCATTAAAATGGCCATACTACCCAAGCAATCTATAGATTCAAAGCACTCCCAATTAAAATACCAATGACATACTTCACAGAGATAGAAAAAATACTTCAAAAATTTATATGGAGCCAAAAACAATCACAAATAGTCATAGCAATCCTGAGAAAGAAGGACAAAGTAGGAAGAATCACAATACTGGATATCAAACTATACTACAAGGCTACTGTAATCAAAACAGTCTGGTACTGGCATAAGAATAGACATATAGATCAATGGAACAGAATACAGAGCTCAGAAATAAACTCAGAACTCAATAGTCAATTAATATTTGACAAAAGGGGAAGGGACATGAAATGGAGTAAAAATAGTCTCTTCAACAAGTGGTGTTGGGAGAACTGGACAGCAACATGCAAAAAGATAAAACTAGACCACCAACTTACACCATACACCAGAATAAACTCAAGATGGATAAAGGACCTAAACATAAGCAGCATCACCATAAAAGCCCTAGAGGAAAACATAGGAAGTAAAATTTTAGATACCCTATGCAGAAATATGTTTACTGATACTTCTCTAAGGGTAAAGAAAATAAAGGAACAAATAAACAAATGGGACTATATCAAACTGAAAAGTTTCTTTTCTTTTTTTTTAATTTTTTTTTTTTAAGATTTTATTTATTTTTAGAAAGAGGGGAAGGGAGAGAGGCAGAGAGGGAGAGAGACATCAATGTATGGTTGCTTTTCACCTGCCTCCAGCCACAGACCTGACTGGAGACCTGGTTAGCAACCTGGTTATGTGCCCTGGCTGGGGAATCGAACCTGCGACCTTTGGGTTCGCAGGCCGGTGCCTTATCCACTGTGCTACCAGCCAGGCCAAACTGAAAAGTTTCTGTTCAGCTAAAGAAAACACCAGCAAAATTAAAAGGGAACCAACTGTATGGGAAAACATATTTCCCAATGATACCTTAGACAAGGGTTTGATCCCAAAGTTTATAAAGAACTTATGCAACTCAACACCAGGGAGACAGACAGCTCAACTGAAAAATGGGCAAAGGACCTGACAGACACCTTTCTAAGGAGGACATACAAAGGGCCCAAAGGCATATGAAAGAATGCTTACCAACCATCAGAGAGATGCAAATTAAAACCACAATAAGAAGCCACCTCACACCTGTCAGAATGGCCATCATCAACAAATCAACAAACAAGTGTTGTCAAGGATGTAGGGAAACAGAAACCCTGGTGCACTGTTGGTGGGAATACGGACTGATACAGCCACTATGGAAAACACTATGGAGTTTCCTTAAAAACTAAAAATGGAACTGCCTTTTGATCCAGTGATTCCCCTACTAGGATTATACCTGAAGAACCCTGAAACACCAATTCAAAAGAACCTATATATCCCTATGTTCATAGTAGTGCTATTTATAATAGCCAAGTGCTAGAAATAGACTATGTGCCCATCAGTGGATAAATGGATCAAAAAACTTTGGAATACTACACAGCAGAAAGAAGGAAGGAACTCCTACCTTTTGCAACAACATGGATGGAACTGGAAAGTATTATGCTTAGTGAAATAAGCCAGTCAATGAAAGACAAATACCATATGATTTCACCTATTACAGGATAATAATGAGCAAAACAAACAAACAAGCAAAACAGAACCAAATACATGAATACAAGGAATATAGACCTTCAGTGGGCAGAGTGGAGAGGGAGATGGGAGTGGGGAGAAGGAGGCAAAGAAGGGAAGCATTTTAGTCAAGGAACTAGCATGGAAGACCCATGGACATGGACAATAAGTTGGATTGACTTTGGGAAGGGGGGATGGGTGGGTGGGGAAGGAGAGATAAAGGAGGGGAAATGAGATGAATGTAATACAACAACAAAAAATTAAATGGAAAAAAATTTTTATAATGGTAAAGTGAGACCTTGAGTTTGAAAAAAGTAGGAGAGAACCAAGATGGCAGAGAAGTAAGTGGAAGCTACAACTAACCTCCTCCCAGGACAAATCTGGACTTACAACTTAATTGTGGAAAAATCATCTGGAACAACCAATTCAATGCTTGCTGGATAGAAGTCTTATAAACCATGGACAGACAGGAGGAATCACTTCATCACAATGTGACTGGTATGGAGTGTGGAGGGGATGTGAAAGAACTGGCTGGGCTCCCACAGGTGGCAGTTGAAGGTATAGAGAAATATTTCAGCAGCCAGATGGTTCCCCTGAAAAATGTGGAGTCTAAACCCCAATCTGGGCTCCCCAGCCTACAGCATCAAAGCCAAGAGTAAACCAGATAGCATCTAGCTGTGAAAAGCAAAAAGTGACCAGGTTTTTTGCCAGCCTGAGATAGGTGGCTGTAATCACAGAGAGATTCTTAAAGGGACAAGACACAAAATTTCATTGGCATCCATTTACCCTGGGCTCTAGCAGAGGGAGGGCAGAGTGGATTAGAAACACTTGACGAAAGTTTGGGGTGATGGTTTTGGGGAAAGAACTGAGGGAGCAACCTACAGGATCCCAGTGCCAAGTCCTTCCCCATACTGCAGGAGCCATCTTGCTCAGGCAGAATAATCTTCTCCAAGTGGCATCAGCCTGAAGGGAAGCACTAGCCCTGCCAGCAGGAATGACTCTGGCCCACTCTGTGGTGCTTAAACCTGACTGCTGATTACAGACTGACTACATTAACAACTGAAGGGGACAGCCACAGACTGCAGACTACTGGTAGTCTTGAAAAGGCTGCCTAGGTCCAGGCTGGGATGTGATCTGATGTCACCAAGAATAGATCCAGAAAGAAAAGAAAGTGGTAAAAAAAACAAAACAAACAAATTTAAAAAAAAAACAAACAACAGATATTACTGAGATGAACTTCACCACAGTCTTATAATTTTAGTTATTTTCTCTCCTGCATAGCTTTTTAACATTTATTTCTTGTCCTCTCAGTTTGTGGATTTTAAGTCATTGGTTTTATATTGTAGTTTATTTCAAATTTCATATTTTGCTTCTCCCTTCCCTTCTCCATTTTATCATCTAATTTCCTCTTCTTATTTTATTTTAAACTCTACCTTTTCTCTTGCTATGACTTACCACTTCCACACTTTTACCACTTCTCCCCTCTTCAGCTTCTCAAAATCATTTTCCTTGTCATTAGTCATCTCACATTCTTTTTCCTGTTCTTAAAATACACTTATTCTCTCTCCATCTTTGCTCATTGGTTGTGGATATAGTGGTTGTTGTGGCATTTCTGCAATTTTATTCATAAATTTTCACTATTTTGGTATTATTTCAAATCTCAAATCTTATCATTTCCCTCTCCTACTCCACTGGTACACTCCTCCAGCACTTTCTTTCTTTCTTTTAAATCTGAATTTTAACCAATCCTATCATGGTTTTCATTCCTCACTCTTTGTGTTCTTTCTCCATCATCTCAAAATCACTTCATTTTCCTGTAGAAATCTCTTAAGCATTTCTTTATTTTTTTCCCTCTTATTCCCATCCCACCTATCTTAATCTTTGTTCATTGGTTGTCAATAGTGTTGTGGTAAAACTTTCCCTCTAATTTGGTTCCTATTTTTTCTTTTTTGTTTTTGCTTTTGTTCTCTCTCAATATATGAATGTGTATATATATATTTTATAACCTATGTTTAATCCTAATGTTATACAGTTCCCTTTTCTTCATTCCACCTTCTTCCCTCCCTTTTCTACATATAATGTAAATTTTCCTTTCTCTCAATGCCTTGTCCTTACTCACTACTCTTATTGCTCTTCCCTTTACCCTCTCAAAAATAATTTTTATTTCAGTTAGCCATCTGTTTGTTTTTCCTTTATTGTAATAGCCTTAATCTCTTTATATCTTTATTAATATTAGATCATTTGCTGTGTATAGTGTGATTGAGGGTGGGGTTATTTTTTTAAGATTTTATTTGTTATTTTTTAAAGAGAGGAGAAGGGAGAGTGGCAGAGAGGGAGAAAGACTTCAATGTATGGTTGCCTTTCACCTGCCTCCAGCTATAGACCTGGCTGGAGACCTGGTTTACAACCTGGTTATGTGTGCCCTGGCTGGGAATCAAGCCAGTGATCTTTGGGTGTGCAGGCCAGTGCCTTATCCACTGTGCCACCAGCCAGGTGGGTAGGGGTTATTTTTGTGGGTGTGGGTTTCTTTTCTAGGTTGTTTGGTTTTGTTTTGGCAGTACTCTTACAACAATGAATAAGACATGGTGACTGGAGTGAATCTCATTTAGGTAGCCAGAGGGAAGGATCCACCAAAGAACAACACAACAACCAAAACCCAAGTACAAACCAATGCCCAAATAAAGGGTAAAAAATGAACATCCCAAGATATCAAACTCAGGAGATCAAGGAGACTGCATCACTGAATCTCACAGGTATCCTAACACAGAAGGTCACACTACAAAGACAGAGTCAAATCAGATCACTCTAAGAAGCAGAAACAAACAAGAAGAGTCACCTAAAATGAGGAGACAAAGAAACAACCCTCCATCAAAAGGAAAAGAAGAATCCCCCAAAATAGTGCTAAATGAAAAAGAGGCAAGCAAATTATCAGACATTAAAGTCAAAATAATGGTTATAAGGAAGCTCAATGAGCTCAGGAAGCTCAAAGAAAACTACAAAGAACTTCAGGGAAGCTGCAAGGAACCTACTGAGAGCTACACCGGCATTGAAAAGGACATAGGAAATATCAGTCAGAGCCAGGATAAAATGAAAAATACAATTTATAATTTGAAGAACATTGTAGAAGGAATTAAAAGCAGATAAATGAAGCAGAGGATCAGATCAGCAAGCTGGTAGAAAAAGTCACAGAGAAACCTGTTTGAAAATGTAATGACAGAAAAGTTCCCTAATTTGATAAGCAAAAAGTCACCCAAGTCCAAGAAGCACAGAGGATCCCAATGAAGATGAACCCAAAGGGGCCAACTCCAAGACACATCATAATTAAAGTGGTAAAATATAAAGATAAAAGGAGAATCCTAAAGGTAGCAAAAGAGAAACAGCTAATAACATACAAGGGAGCTCCATTAAGGTTATCAGCTGATTTTTCAACAAAGACACTAAAAGCAAGAAGGAAATGGCAAAAAACAGTTCCAAGCAAAGAAAAACAAAGGCCTACAACCAAGACAACTCTAACTAGCAAGGCTCTCATTCAAAATGGAAGGTGAAATACCATAAGATACCACCTCACACCTATCAGAATGGCAATCATCAGCAAATCAACAAACAACAAGTGTTGGCGAGGATGCGGGGAAAAGGGAACCCTCATACACTGTTGGTGGGAATGTAGGCTGGTGCAGCCACTGTGGAAAACAGTATGGGGTTTCCTTAATAAACTAAAAATGGAACTGCCTTTTGATCCAGCAATTCCACTACTTGGACTATACCCAAAGAATCCTGACACACCAATTCATAAGAACCTATGCACACCTATGTTCATAGCGGCACTATTTACAATAGCCAAGTGCTGGAAACAACCTAAGTGCCCATCAGTGGATGATTGGATCAAAAAACTTTGGTACATATACACAATGGAATTCTATATAGCAGAAAGAAAGAAGGAACTTGTACCCTTTGCAACAACATGGATGGAACTGGAGAGTATTATGCTTAGTGAAATAAGCCAGTCAGTGAAGGACAAATATCATATGATCTGACCCATTACAGGACAATAATGAGCAAAACTAACAACAAGCAAAACAGAACCAAGTATATGAATACAAGGAATAGGCCTTCAGTGGTCAGCAGGAAAGGGGTTGGGGGGAGGGGGGAGGCAGAGGCAAGAAAGGGGAGCAGCTTAGACAAGAACCTAGTATAAAGGAACCATGGACATGAACAACAGGTGGGATTGGCTTTGGGGGGAATGGGTGGGTGGGGAGGGCAACAGAGGGGAGCAAAAAGGGGATGGATATAATACAACAACAATAAATTTTTTTAAATTTAAAAAATAAAATAAAATTTTAAAAAATGGAAGGTGACAAAAGAAGGCTAAAAGAATATGTCTCCACCAAACCAGCCAGCATTGCAAGAGATGCTCAAGGGACCACTTTAAGAAGATGAGAGACAGAGAGAGAGAGACAGAGAAATGAGAACAAAAGGATAAATGACAATAGGTATCTACTAATAATAATCTAAACTGTAATTTGATTAAAAGTTACAACCAAAAGGCACAGGGTAGCTAAATGGATAAAAAGCATGACCCACACATGTGCTGTCTACAAGAGAACCACCTCAGAACAAAAGATTGACATAGAGTGAAAGTGAAGGGATGGAAAAACTAATTCAAGCAAACGGACAAGCAAGCTGAGGTATCAATACTTATATCAGACAAAATAGATTTCACAACAAAGGCCATAAAAAGAGACAAAGGACATTTCACAATACTCAAGGGAACAATCCATCAGTAAGTATACCCTTGTAAACACTCAACATAGGAGCACCCAAATATATAAGAAATATCTTGGAGGACTTCAAGAAAAATATCAACAGCAACATCCATAGCAGGGGCTTTTAATCCTATTGTTAACAACAGACAGGTCTTCCAAGCAAAGAAACAAGAATGTTGTAGTACTAAACAACACTCTAAATTAAAGGGACTTAATTAATATATAGAGAACCTTTCACCCCAAAGCAAAATATACATTCTTTTCAAATGTACATGGAACGTTCTCAAAGATAGACCACATGGTAGGACACAAAACAAGCCTCCACAAACTCAGGAAATTATATCAAGCATCTTCTCAGATCACAATGGCTTCAAACCAGGAACCAGTCTCAAGGGAAAAAAAAAACAAAAATATTCAAATTCATGGAGACTGAATAACATGCTATTAAATAATGAATGTGTTAACAATGAAATCAAGGAAGAAATCAAAAAGTTTCTGGAAGCAAATGAAACTGAACAACAGTCCAAAACCCATAGCACACAGTGAAGACAGTCCTGAGTGGGAAGTTCATAGCAATATAGGCTTACCTAAAAAGGAGAGAAAATTTTCAAATAAGCAGCCTAACCATACATTTATAAGATGTAGAGGAACAACAACAAACAAATCCCAGAACAACTACAAGGAAGAAAATAATCAAGATAAGAGAATTAAATGACATTGAGACTAAAAGAACAATTCAAAGGATCAATAAATCAAGGAGATGGGTTCTTTGAAAAGATAAACTAAAAGGACAAGCTTTTAACCATACTCATCAAGGAAAAAAAGGACCCAAAAAATAAAATCAGAAAGGAAAAAGGAGAAATCATAATCAATACCACAGAAATACAAACATTTGTAAAAAATTACTACAAACTATATGCCAAGAAATTGGACAACCTGGGTGAAATGGACAAACTTCTAGAAATGTATAACCTACCAAATCTGAATCAAGAAGAAGCAAAAAGTATGAATTGACCAATAACAACTAGTGAAATTGAAGAAGTAATCAAAAAACTTCCAGCACACAACAGCCCCAGACAAGATGGCTTCACAGGTGAATTTTACCAAACATTTAGAGAATAACTACTATCCTTCTCAAACTATTCCAAAATATCCAAAAAGAGAAAAGATTCTCAAACTCTTTCTATGAGGTCAGTATTATCCTAATTCCAAAACCAGGTCAAGACACAACAAAGAAAGAAAACTACAGGCCAATATCACTGATGAACATAGATGCTAAAATCCTCACCAAAATATTGACAAACTGGATCTAGCAATACATTAAAAACCATGATCAAGTGGGATTCATCCCAGGAATGCAAGGATGGTATAGTAATTACAAATCAATACACATAATATACCACATAAATAAAATGAAAGACAAAAATCACATGATCATATCAATAGATGCTGAAATATTTGATAAAGTATGGCACCCTTTTATGATAAAAGTGCTCAGCAAAGTGGGAATAGAGGGAACATACCTCAACATAATGAAGGTCATATATAAGAAAAATGCAACTAACATCATATTCAATGGGCAAAAACTGGAAGCCTTTCCTAAGATCAGGAACAAGACAAGGATGTCCACTCTCTCCACATCTATTCAACACAGTTTTGGGAGGTCTAGCCATAGTGATCAGACAAAAAGGAAGGGAGGAAGGAAGGAAGGAAGGAAGGAAGGAAGGAAGGAAGGAAGGAAGGAAGGAAGGAAGGAAGGAAGGAAAGAAAGAAGGAAGGAGAAAGAAGAAAGAAAGAAAGAAAGAAAGAAAAAAAGAAAGAAAGAAAGAAAGAAAGAAAGAAAGAAAGAAAGAAAGAAAGAAAGATCATCCAAACTGGAAAAGAGGAAGTAAAACTATCATTATTTGAAGATGACATGATAGTGTACACAGAAAATCCTAGACTTATGGCCAAGATGGAGCTTAGGTAGACACATTGCATCTCCCTACATAACTAAGAAGAAATATATCTACCTCAAAACTACAGACAGCTAGAAATTCCAAAAAATAGAGCTGCACAGAAATCCAACAAAGATATAAAGAAGAAATACTCATCCAGACAGGTAGGAGGGGCAGAGCTGGGACAGAGAAGGCTCAGTTTGGTGGCAAGGTTTGGTGGTACAGTGGCTGTAGTCAGCATGCAGAAAGCACTGTCACACATTTTTTTTAAAGTGGGGACACACCTGGTGAGTACCCCTAGCACCAGACCAGACCATGAAGCTCATGGTTCCAGCATGGGTGTGTGTGTGTGTAAAACTGTGGTTGCTTCTGACTGAAAACCAGTGAGGGGTAGGGCAGAAGAAGAAATTTCCAGTCTCTCAGCAGAGTCCATTTGTTTAGAGGGCCTCCATTTTCCTAGGATGCCCACAGACCCACCCACCCATTCTGGGAACGACAACCAGAGCAACAGCTAGAGAGGCACCAGTCCCATACAGGAAATGGGAGAGGTGCTTGAAAAAGGGGTGAGTGCTGAGCAAACAGCACTGTTGCCTCTCAGACCCCTCCCCCACCTACAGCACCACAACTTAGTGAGACGGGTCACCCCACACTGACGAATAGCTAAGGCTCCTCCCCTTACAATGTAGCAGGGGCAGCAGCTCTACCTAAGACACAGAGGCAAACACAGGAGCCTGTCAAGTTGAGGAGACAGAGAAGTATGGCCCAAAAGGGGGAGCAGGTCAAGACTCCTGTGGGAGAACTTAGTGATGAGATAACCAACCTAATAGACACAATATATAAAATATGGACTTTCATTTACTACTTAAAAAAAAAAGTAAACTTTAAAGTTCTGTAATAAAATAATGGAATAATGTAAAGTTGCAAAATAGACATTAGACATTAGTTAATGGCTATGTTAATAATTAAACTTCCATTTTCTAAGACCTACACTTGCCAGGTGCTTTCCATACAAAATCAAATTTAACGTCAACCACCAGTGACAAAGGTTCATCACCCTCTTACAGATTAGAAAATTGAGGCTTCCTGAGGTTAAATAACTTGCCTTAATTCACCTAGTTCACAGGTGATCTGTCCAAGGTTCAGACCTGGGTCTGCTTCCATTTATCATGTGTTGAATTTAGAAACTAATATTTTATAAAGATGTTTCATAATAATAGTACACAGTTGCATAAGAACCTACTTACAGTCCTGGCTGGTGGCACAGGGGATAAAGCACTGGCCTGCGAACCCAAAGGTCACTGGTCCGATTCCCCAGCCAGGGCACGTAATCAGGTTGCAAACCAGGTCTCCAGCCAGGTCTGTGGCTGGAGGCAGGTGAAAGGCAACCATACATTGATGCCTCTCCCTCTCTGCCTCTCTCCCTTCCCTTCTCTCTCTAAAAATAATAAATAAAATCTTTAAAAAAAAAAAAAAAAAAAAGAACCTACCTACATAACAAGACTGGTATGACTAAACAAAATAATTTTTTTATCCTTACTGGAGGACACGCTTAGTGACCTTTAGAGAGAGGGGAAAGTGGGGAGAGAGAGAGGGAGAAACACCTAAAGGTTGCCTCCCACTAACCGGGAATGGAACCCTAGCCCTTCAGGTGTATGGAATGATTCTCCAACCGATAGATCCATATCAGCCAGAGCTAAAAAAAAAAAAAAAAAAAAAGAATGTTTTTGGTTGAACATGTATAAATTTTTTTTAAATACACTTTTTAAATTTAAAAAAAAAAGAATTTTTTAATATAAACACAATGACCTGGTGGGAGGGTTTTTGAGTCATACAAGAAGACCAGGGGAGTTCTTCTGATGCTCTGCAGAGTAACTGGGGCACACACCTGCAATTTTGGAATAGACAGAAGACCATGGAGAAAATAAAACAAACAGCTGTGTTCAGAATGTGGCCAAAATCCAAGACAATAAAATAATAAAATATTCTGGCAACATGAAACAAAATGTAAGAGTAAGAAGACAGGCAACAAAACTAGAAGAGTTTGAAAAAGCAGCCACATTGAAATAAAGCTGCACATGTTTCAAATTATCTAGCCTTCTAGGTCAAACAACTTGCCATCCTTAAGAAGGAATTTTAAAACTATAATATCTGAAAACAATTATGCTAGAAAAGTGCATTTTGGCATCTTAGTAGGCTTCAGTAACTACGACGATGAAAAGAACTTTGATTTGAATTTTACTATCACCTTCTAAAATCAACTTCCAATCAGAGTTTTGAAAAAATTATATTGAGAAAAAAGTCAAAAGCCAATGATCTAAACAAATTAAATCTGTTTTGTAGGACTATAAAAATTATTAAAGCCAATCCTCCAAAATATACAAAATAAACAACTCATCATTAACACAACCTTGCTTTTGGTACTGCACTGGCCTGATTCAGTACTTTCACCATCTGATTGTTATGAGTGTATGGATCCATCATGGGCTGATGCCCTAGGTTAAAAATCCAGATTTATAACAAATACAAGGCTACTGAACTCTGTGGAGCCCTCACACACCTGATGTTGACACATTAACACAATGATCTCATCATAGCTGCTATACCAAATGCGACAATAAAGTCAAGCCTGATTCAAAGTCATAATTCCACTCCTAACTTCATGAAGCATAAGAATAAATCTTAATCTTCCTGACCCCGAGCACTAATATACTTTCCTGAGATGTATTAGATATAGCTAATAAATATACTATAATGTTAAATATTTTTATTAAAGAATCTATTAACCCATTAACTACATGGCCGTAGTTATCAAATGAAAAAGTTACAGTATCGAAGAGCACTTGTTAAATATCATTAGCTACTATAAAGTTTTAAAGCTTACACCATCTTTTGTTAGTCAAGAGTCATTTTTCTCATCCCTGGCTGGTGTGGCTCATTGGAGAGGCACCAGCCTGCAAACCCAAAGGTCACTGGTTCGATTCCCCAGTCAGGGCACATAACCAGGTTGCAAGCCAGGTCTCCAGCCAGGTTCATAGCTGGAGGCAGGTGAAAGGCAAACCATATATTGATGCTTCTCTCCCTTTCATCCTCTCTCCCTGCCCTTCTCTCTGAAAATAATAAAAATTAAAATATATTTTTTTAAAGTCATCTTTCCCAAGAGTGTCTCTATGTTTACTCACTTTATATTCTAATGAGGAAGTATTCTAACTTAGCCTCAACTTTGTTTTTCAGATCACAAGGGCAATCGCTATGTCCACCATTCCTTTCTAACTGTTTTATTCCTGTAACTTGTCATTCCAAATTAAATCCCAGGTTTTCTTTGCATACACACAATTACTTGCATGTTGCATTAACTAACCCCAAGAACTCTCCTATTCCCACTGTGTAGTCACAGCTAATGTTGCAAAGCATTTAGTATGTTTAAGGACACCCTCAAATTTTTACCACTGAGGGAAGCTGCACAGCAAGGATCCTGTCAGGTACCCAACCAGGTGGGCACATCCAGACTGGAGGCCCAGTAAATACAGCAATGAAGAACAAAAAGCTCGCTTCATTATAGCTATCTAGAGTGCATTAAAATGAATATTTGTATACTATCAACACTTTACTTATACTTGTGATTTGGGTACACACTTAAATTTTTAAGAGAAAGAACAATGCTGATTAGAGAACAACCAGAAGGTATCACTATAGTGTCCAATATGGTAGCCACTAGCCACATGTGACCACTGAGCACCTAAAATGTGGCTAGGCAGAATTGATATATGCTGTGAGTGTGAAATAGACACTAGTTTGAAGATGGGGAATTTAAAAAGTATAAACTGCATTAATTTTTATATTTATTACATGTTGAAATAGCATTTGGTATATGCTGAGTTAAACAAAATATATTATTACAAGTAAAAATTGCTCACATTGTATTTCTACTTGACAGCACTGGTTTAACAGCTATAACTTCATTATTAATAATTATCTTACCCTTCATCTGTTTCTTACCTGTCGACAAGCCCTCCCACCCTTCATTAAACCTCCAGCTTGTATATAAACAAGAAAAGTAACTTCAATACCAGCTTAAGGAAAATTTAACAGGGAAGATAGCGCTGTCCCCAAAGTCACTACATCCGAACACTGTTCTAGCACTTCACCTAGCTATAACTCACCCTCTGGCAAACTCTCCACCCAGCTGTGATTTAGAAATTCAAAAGATCTGTAGAGAAATCCAAGTTAATATATGAAAGTTTTTCACCATGATCAAAAGTTTTCCTGTAAGAAAGCTTTAGTCCTGCCTTACAGGTAAGTACATATTTAGTTTATCCTTGTTTCTAATAGGATAAACCAACTACATACATCCCTGCCCCAGATTAGACACAAATACAGGGAAAAACTGCTACAGTCAGTGACCTCAGGCACAGTCAGAAGTGACAGCTCACAGCGAGGAAGGGGACACACTCCCTCACCCCTGGAGAGCACACAGTCCTGAAACCCCAGCTACCGACAGCTCTATGTACACACAAAATAATCACTTCTGTTCACATTACCATTTTGAGCCATTAAAAGTTTATGTAGTGCTTTCCAAGGGGTCCTGATGCTTTGCCTGAAGTTATTTTTAATTCAAAAGTTTCCTATTATGTTTTGGTAAATTAACATTTATCAAAATGCATTTTTAAGCATCAACCTTAAATATGAATTTATTATCTATTGGTCAAGCTAAAGAAGATATTTGCTGCTTTTATTTGAAATCCTCCCGCAAATATAAAATGTCTAAAACAATATATAGTAGTGTACCTGAAAGACATCTATACCCATAAATGCTTTTATAGCTAGTAAATTGCCACTACATACTTAATACACCTTATGTAGGTATCAGTCTTTAACAGCATCTTTTTCAAGCACACTATATTGACATTTCATTCACATAAAATACCACAGCCATAAAAACCAGTCATAAGTGTATAAAGAAAGAAAAGTTCCTAAATAGAATTGAATTATTTTAGTAAAGAAAAAATCAAGATGATACTTCATAGCACCTAAAAATTAAAAGTATAACCTCCTCTTATTGTACTTTCGGTCCTTGATGGTGGGCAGATGCCACAGGTACGTGTGTAGCAGTCACCTGCTTTTCCATTCCCTAGGTCACAGTGGTCTCTTGTGTGACTAACATTTGAGCCAGCTTGTAAACTTCTCCTCTCAAAGTTCTCCAGCTAAAACCTATTTAGACTTCCTTCTATCCATGAAGATATATTTGCTTTAAGAAAAGGGTATCTCTTCCCATTAAACCACATTAGAATTTTGAAAACTGAACCCGGAATGAACCCTGTGTTTTTGGTATGGGATGACTTTCCACTACTGTAATAACAACCCAAGTTAGATGATATCCAAGCAACTGGCTCCCTCAAACCTTGCCATGGTAAGTAAGCCTAGAAAGTCTGAGCTAGTTTAGAAGGCAAAAAAGTACGTAACAATAACCATGGGCATATAAATTGAAATGAGATTATCTTACCTTGAACATTAACAGTTTAAAATACACCAATTGGGGAGGGTTTCTATTTCAGACTATGATGGGTATATACGGAGGTCCAGACTAGCATGCTTTCACTATAACTATTAGAAATCTTGACAAAGTAAAGTCAAATTTTTTTTAATATCAAATAACAGAGAGTATAGGAAAGTAACCCTGGAGAGAAGAAAAATAAGAGGGAGCCTAACCACCTCCCCGCCCCGCCCCCCCCCAAAAAAAAAAAAAACAAACCTTGTCAGTCTCACCAAATTGAGGAAACAGATATCTCAGTGTGAAGAGACCAAAGAGCTGAGAATTGACAGGGCAGACAGCTGAGGAGAGAGAAGCTATGTAAAACATAAACTCCAGAAATTTGCATTAGGCCACCCGGGATCTATAGCTAAATTCCAATCTTTACATATAAATGGCAAAACTCAATGCCAGGAAAAGAATAATTACCAAGGAACAGTAAGAACAACAATTTCTAGAATTCACGCAAAGGCGGGAAAAATTGTTAAGAGTTTCATGACCCAAAGAGACCATGTTAACTATGTTGGGATCCATGCCTCAGCTGTGGAACTAAAATTAACCTATAGAAAAGGCTACTTTAGACCCAACAAGTTAATAGCTTGAAAACTAGCCTCAGTAGGATCAAACTAAACTACAAATAAATAAGCCAGAACAAAGTCCAAAATTCCTAAGAGGAATTAAAATCCAATACTCAATCCACAATGTATAGCAGTCAGTCAAAAACTACTAGATGCAAAGAAACAGAAAACCCATATGAAATGGATGATCCATACCAGAAAAAAAAAAGAGAAAAAATCAGTCTTGGGAAGACTCATAACGTCAGAGACATGTAATTTAGACAAGGAGATTAAAATAACTAATGATGGAAGTTTTGATATATTCAAGGATTTCAAAGGAGAAAAAGAATATTTTAAAAAATGGAAAGCATTTAAAAAGAAGCAAACAGAATCTCTAGAGATAAAAATCAGAATATCTAAAATGAAAATGATACTGAGTGGTATTAGGGACTGCAAAGGAAAAATTAAATTTGAAGATATCAGAATAAAAACTATCCAAACTGAAGCACAGAGAAAACAATATAGATAAAGCATCAGCCTGATGTACATATTTGAGTCCCATGGGCCAAAAAAAAAAAAAAAAAGGGGGGTGGGGAGGTGAAAGGACAGAAATGTTTCCAGATTTCATGAAAACTATAAACTCAAAAATCCAGAAGCTCAAAGAACACCAAACAAAATAAAAAAGAGAAATGCATTAAGCCACATCATATTCAAATGACAAAAACAGCAATAAAGAAAAATATCTAACTAGTAGCCAGGGAACAAATATTACAAATGGAGGAACAAAGATAAGAACTATCTCAGACTTCTCATCAGAAACTTTACAAGTCTGAAGAAAATGGAACAATATATTTTAAGAGATTTAAAAATAACTGTTAATTTAGAATTCTATACCAAGCAACAACACCTTTCAAAAATGAAGATGAAATAGAGGTTTTTTGAGAAAAAATTACAGGATTTATGAATTGTAAGAGAGTTAAAAAGAAGTTTTTTAGGCTTAAGGAAAAGAAAGTTTCTATCAGATAGAAACTTAGACCAAAAATAAGGAACGCCTAAAACTAGAACTGTGTAGGTAAACGAGACACTGCCTTTACACATTCTGGCATTTAAAAAAAAAAAGAGAGAGATGTAATTGACATATAACATTGTACTAGTTTTAGACATAGAACATAATGATTTGATATATGTGTATGTTGGAAAATGATTACCATAATAAGTTTAGTTAACATTCAACACCACAAAGATACAAATTTTTCTTATGATAGAGCTTTTAAAGTCTACACTCTTAGCAACATTTAAATATACAATACAGTGTTATTAACTAGAGTCACATGCTATACATTGTATCTCCAGGACTTCTTTACCTTATAGCTGGAAGTCTGTACCTTTTGAACCACCAGGTTCATCCATTCTGCCCACCTCTGACCCATCTACTCTGGCAACCAGCAATAAGTTCTCTGTATCTGTGAGGCTTGGTTTCTTTCTTCTTTTGGATAAATACCCAGAAGTGGAACTGCTGGATAATATAGTAATTGCACAGTTACATTCCTACCAAAAGTACATGAGGGTTCCCCTTTCTCCATTTCCTAGTCAATGCTTGTTATTCTTTGTCTTTTTGGTAATAGCCATTCTAACAGGTGTAAGGTGATATCTCATGGTGGGTTTGATTTGCATTTCCCTAATGATTAGTGATATTGAGTCTCCTTTTCTTTTTCTTTTTTTTTTTTTCAACTGATGGATCTGTTTATTGATGCAAAGTGAGATAAAATTCAAGTGGCCTGACAACTTTAAGTATGATTTTAAGAATGACCAATAAATACATGACAAGATTCTCATTCTTATTAGACATCATGAATGCAAAATCAAAGCTCTAATGTGACACTATTATATACTCAACACACAGTTAAAATGGAAAAAGACAAAGATATATTAAGAATTAGTTATGACATGGAACAATGAGAACATTCATGGGGGTATAAACTGGCACAATCACTTTGAAAATTTGGTAGTATTTACCAAAATGCTACCATACATTTGTGCCATGCAGAACCAAGACATACCAATTACACTTTTAAGGAGTTGTCCAAGATAAATGTATACTTATTTGTGACAAAAGATATGTACAAGAATATTCACAGCAGCACTATTGAAATAGTCCCAAATTGGAAGCTATCCAACTCTCTACTAACAGTAAAATGGACTATGCAGTTATGATATATTCATATTGCTGTAAAGAAAACTCTATTCATTGAGAATGAATCAACTTTAACTATGTACAATAATATGATGAATCTCACAAACATAAGATCAAGTGAAAGAAACTAGAGATAAAATGAATGCACACTGTATGACTCCATTTCATGTATCTGATGGTCATCCATATGTCTCTTTTTTAAAAATGTATATTCATACTAATAGATAAAATAGTTTTTGTACATACATACAATACAATATTCTTATCCATATAAAAATAATGAGAGCCCTGGCTGGTGGCACAGTGGATAAGGCTCTGGCCTGCAAATGAATCCAAAGGTTGCTAGTTCAATTCCCAGCCAGGGCACATAACCAGGTTGCAAGCCAAGTCTCCAGCCAGGTCCCTTGCTGGAGGCAGGTGAAAGGCAACCACACATTGATACTTCTCTACCTTTCTTCCTCCCTCCCTTCCCTTCTCTCTAAAAATAATGAATTTTTTTAAAATTAAAAATAAAGAATGAAATCTTACCATTTGCAACAACCTAGAGGATATTATGTTAAATGAAATAAGTTAGAGAAAGATAACTACCATATAATTTCATTTATACGTGGAATCCAAAGAGCAAATTGTATGAAAAAATAAAATAGAAATAGACTCATAGATACAGAGATCAGACTGACGGATGCCAGAGGGAGGGGGGCTTGAGGACTAGGTGGAAAAAGTGAAGGGATTAAGAAGTACATATTGGGCCCTTGGCTGGTGTGGCTCAGGGGCTGGAGCACTGTCCTGTGAACCACAGGGTCATGGGTTTTGATTCCCAGTCAGGGCACATGCCTGAGCTGTGGGACCAAGTCGCCCGTTGTGGACAAGAAGTGTACACAAGTAGAGACTACACGTTGATGTTTCTCTCCCTCTCTTTTTCTCTCCCTTCTCCCTCTAAAAATAAATTTAAAATATTTTTTAAAGGAAGTACAAATTGGTAGTCACAAAATAGTTATGGGAATGTAAAGTTCAATACAGAGAACACAGTCAATAATATTGTAATAACTATGTATGGTGGCAGGTGGGTAAATGAATTATTGGGGACCACTTTGGAAAGTACATTATTATCTAACTACCACGCCATACACCTGAAACTAATATAAAATAATAGTGCAGGTAAATTGTAATTAAAAATAAAATAATTTTTAAATGTTTATTCAGACACTTGGCCCTCTTTTTAGACAAGATTGGGCGCCTTCAGGGTGGTATGGCTGTAGACTTGGCCCTCTTTTTAATCAGATTGTTTGGAAGTGGGTTGCTATTAACTTTTATAAGGTCTTTATATATTTTGAATATTAGCCATTTGCCAGATTTATGATTGGAAATATTTTCTTCTATTCAGTAGGTTCATTTTAATTAATGATGTCTGTTGTTATACAGAAGCTTTTTAGTTTGCTGTAGTTCTATTTGTTAATTTTTGCTTTTGTTATATTTACTTTTAGTGTCAAATCCAAAACATTATTGACAGACCAATGTCTAGGAGCTCACCTCCCTATGTTTTCTTCTAGGAGTTTTATGATTTCAAGTCTTACATGCAAGCCTTTAATCCATTTTAAGTTTACTTTCATGTCTGGTGTAAGATAGCAGTCTAGTGTCATTCTTTTGCATGTGGCTATCCAGTTTCCCCAGCACCATTTATTGAAGTGGCTATCCTTTCTCCATTTTATGTTCTTGGCTACTCTGTTGTAAATTAATTGGTCATATATGTGTGGGTTTATTGCTGAGTTCTTTATTTTGTTCCACTGATCTATGTGTCTGCTTTAATGCTAATACTATACTGTTTTGATTATTATAATTTTGGTATATAGTTAAAATTAGGTACTGTGATGCCTCCAGCTTTGTTCTTCTTTCTCAAGGTTACTTCAGCTATTTAGAGTCTTTTGTGGTTTAAACAATTTTTGTTCAACAGATAAGTAAATATAATACAGTTAACCCTGAAAAACACAAGAGTTTTAGGTGACTATCCTCTGTATCCAAAAATTCACATGTAATTCCTGACTCTCCCAAAATTTAACTACTAATAGCACAGTCAATTAATACATAGTTGTATGTTTTATGTGCCATATACTGTATTTTTATAACAAAGTAAGCTAAGGAAAATATTAAGAAAACTATAAGAAAAATACATTTACCATATATTGAAAAAAAATCTCTAAATAAGTGGACCCACACAGTTCAAATCCATGTTGTTCAAGAGTTGTTTATAGTGTAGTGTGGGATTTATACGTAGAAGTAAAATAGTGCAGAAGATAGAAGGGGAATGAATGAAAAAATACTGTAATAAGGTTCTTATGTTGGACATAAAATACGATATTGTTATTTGATTTTAGAAAGTGACAAATGAAAGGATATATATGGAAAATACTGGAACAACCACTAAATATGTAAAATGAAGAGTGTTGTCAATAAATCCAGAGTAGAGATAAAACTAGGACACCTAAAATATACCATTAATGGTAAAAAATAATAATAATACCGCCCCAGTTGGTGGCACAGTGGATAGGCACCAGCCTGTGAACCCAAAGGCCACTGGTTCAATTCCCAGCCAGAGCAACTTAACCAGGTTGCAAGCCAGGTCTCCAGCCAGGTCCATGGCTAGAGGCAGGTGAAAGGCAACCATACACTGATGTTTCTCTCCCTCTCACCCTTCACTATCTCTCTGAAAAATAATAAATAAAATCTTAAAAAATAATAATAATAATAATAAAAAGATGATAAAAGAGGAAAGTAAGGAACAAAGAAGGGATTAAACAGGTAGAAAACAAGTAGCAAGATGATTGCTTTAAACCCAACCATATTGATAACTGTATTAATTGTAAAAGCAAGTTCCAACTATAACCTGTCTATAAGAAATCCACCTGAAATATAAACCATAGATTAAACTGGAAATGGAAAAGGATACCATGCGCACCATCAAAAGAAAGCTGGGCCCTGGCTGGTAGCACAGTGGATAAGGTGCCGGCCTGCGAACCCAAAGGTAGCTGGTTCAATTCCCAGTCAGGGCACATAACCAGGTTGCAAGCCAGGTCTTCAGCCAGGTCCCCAGCTGGAAGCAGGTGAAAGGCAACCATACATGATGTTTCTCTCCCTCTCTGCCTCTCTCTAAAAATAATAAATAAAATATCTTTAAAAAAAAAAAAAAGAAGTAAAAGAGAAAGCTGGGATAAACAACATCAGATAAAATAGATTTGAAAACAAGAATACTGCCAGGAATAAAAGGCACTTTTCATAATATAAAGGGGTCAACTTTACCAACAACATTTCATCCTAAATATTTACACATCTAACAATAGGTATATAAAACAAAACCAGCAGATATGCAAGTAGAAATAGAAAAACCTGCAATAACACCTGGAGATTTCACTATTTCTTTCTTAGTAGTTGATACAAGGAGAAAATCAATAGTGACACAGAAGGTATAACAACTATAAAGCAACTTGACACACTGTCAATTATAGAACACTCCTCCCAACAAGTGAAGTGTATGTATAGGCCATTCAACAAGATAAACCACAAACTCTATTATACAAGAATTCCTGCACAAAACTAGGTTGCAAGCCAGCTCTCCAGCCAGGTCCATAGCTGGAGGCAGGTGAAAGGCAACCATACATTGATGTTTCTCTCCTTTTCTTCATCCCTCCCTGCCCTTCTCTCTGAAAATAATGAATGAAATCTTAAAAAAAAAAAAAAAAAAAAAAAAAAAAAAAAAATTCCCAACACATTTAAAAGAATTGAAATTATATAAAATGTTTTCTGACAATCAGAAATCAAAAGTTCCATATATTTTAAAATTAAACAACATACTTCTAAACTGTAGGGTAAAAAAGAAATCAAAAGAATATCAGGAAAGATTTTGAATATTTAAATATTTTTATAAAGTAATGTTCTAGTTTGTGGCTGGGAGACAGGGTAGCAGTATGAGAATTAGATACGTAGCAAAATACTGCCCTCAGTTTTCTTGGGGTTAGGTAGGTGAAAGGGCTCTAAAAAGGGCATTGGCACAACAGTCCCTGCACAACCACACTTTAAGGAAGAACTCCAACACAAGAGAGTTTGGGGACAATTTTAATAGAGCATAACTCCAGTGTGCAGTAACCTCCAATTTTACCAGCCATTCGAGTTACATAACAGGTGCAACACTCAAATATCATGATGTGCTATGACATATGAGACTACAGCTGCAACTTCCCTCAGCTGTTGGGTTACACATTTGGAAAACCATGTAATGAAAGGCAGTAACAGAAAGCTCACAAAGGAAAGCAGAGGGGCAAATAGGTCAAGTTATACCCAACAATTTGTTAAAGACACAGAGGGAAAGGATTCTAAGCCCAAGTTAAATTGATTCATTCTCAAATCATTATCCCCTTACTCTGGACAATAGATCATACTCTTTCTAAACACTGAAATAAACAAACAAAAAAAAAGTTTAATGAAAAAAAAATGTGTGTTCCTAACATGCTGACAAAAAAAAGCTCTTGTGTCTCTGTCTTATCCTTTAATGAAGGAAAGATGTTTGAATTTTGCAGTTGTTTAAACTCAGTCTTTTCCCTTTCAGATGAGAGTATCTGAGCTTATTTTATTGTGCTAGCTGCATTAATGGCTTTAAACCCATCCAAGATAGGCAAAATTTCCTTAAACAGAAATCAAAAAATAATAGCATTTAAATTAAATTTGATCGATTTGGCCTCATCAAAATTAAGAACTTCCACTTATTAGAAGTATTAGGAAAAGGATTAGGCAAGTTACAGACTAGAAAAAGATACCTGTAATACATGTATCTGACTAAAGTCTTGCACCCAAAATAAAGAATTAATACAAAACAATGACAAAATATAAAAACGAAACAAGCAAAAGACTTACACAGGTGTTTCACAGAATACCTAAGTCACCAATAAGCACATGAAAAGATGCTCAAACTCATTCAAGCAGCAATTATCTTTTTTTAAATTTAACCTTTATTGTATTTTTTTCACTACCATTTAGTTCCCTTATACCTGCTCTCCCCACAGCAATTGCTGTGCCCTTCTTCATATCCATGAGTCCTTTTTCCTTTTTGCTCAATTCCTCTCCCCTCCTCCCCCGTCTCCCCTCTTCACTAGCTGTCATCCTGCTCTCCACCTATGAATCTGTCCCCATTTTCTCAAGCAGCAATTTCAACCACTGTGCTGAAGAATTTTTTAAAACACACCCTGATTATTTAGTCAAGGCCACTGAGCTCATTTCCCTTAGATTGTCAAATTTTAAAATGACAACAGAAAGTAGCTGTCCTGTGTGAATGAACCAAAATTATATCTATTTTTGTCAGATCTAGAAAAAAATCTAATATATTTTTCGGAGTGCTGCAGGATTTTAGTAATTAGTTATATGTGCCATGAAATGATAAAAGTTGAAAATCAGTGCAAGGAATGTAAATTAAAACCACAAGCAAATGCCACTACTTTAAGAAAGAGAGGGGCGCTCTTCATGTTCACCAAAATGTGAGACAATTGCTGGTGAAAATGTAAATTATTTCAATTATTATTTCAAATATTACATATATATATATATATATAGATATATATATATATATATATATATATTTATATATATCACCTAAGATTGAGTTAATTCTAGTCCTACATACTTTTATCCAAGATAAGAGGTATGTCATCAAAAGGTATATGTACAAGAATTTTATTCATAATAGCAAGATAAAACAAAAACAAAAACAAAAACAAAAACCACCCAGATTTCCATCAGCAACAGAGCAGATAAACAAACGCGGATCTATCACGCGATGGATCATTGACATGGCTAAATGTCATAGCCACTGTGGCTGAAAGACAAGACAAGAAAGTACATCCTATAAAACTCTATTTATAGAACTTTCAAAGGCAAAGGCACTAGTGGGTAATAGAAGCCAGAACTATGAGGGCATCTGGCAGGAAGGAAGCTGTCTGGGAAGAGGAACGAGGGATCTCCTAGGCATATAGATATATAAAAATTCATTGAGCTATATACTCTAGGTTTGTATGCTTCATTTTATATGGTATTTCTCAAAAATAAAAGATATTTAAGAAATAAACTATTCCAGATGTATCTGTTGTTTAAGTGAGTTTATTCTACTTAAAATATTCTGTCATTTAACAAATAATTGCTGATCACCTAACATGTGCCAGGCACCCTTCCAGACACCAGAGCTACAGCAATAAACAAGTAACTAATACAGTATTTTATAAGGAGAAAGGTGAGATAGCAAAAAATTTAAAAAGAAGCGAGAACAGGAAATTGGAGGGAGGGACTGAATTACAACCTCACCATTAATTCCATAAAGTACTGTTTAAATGAAATCATGATGTATAGGCATATCCAGTAAATTCCATTATTTTTAAAATTGTGGTACCATTTTAAATACACAGTTCAGTAGTGTTAAGTACATTCGCAATGTTGTGCAATCAAGCTCCAGAATGCTCTTTTCACCTTGCAAAACTGAAAGTCTGTCCACATTAAACAATAATTCCCCATTCCCTTCTCTGTCTCTAGCAACCACCACTCTACTTTCTGTCTTTATGAATTGACCCTAAGTGCCTATTAAATCTGGCTTATTTCACTTAGCATCATGTCCTCAAGGTTTACCCAGGGTTTAACATGTCAGACTTTCCTTCCTTTTTGAGGCTCAATAATATTCCTTTGTATGTATGTATCACATTTATCAGTCAATGGACCTTGGTTGCATTCACCTTTTGGCTATGGTGAGTGTGTATACAAATTATTTTTGGTATATACCCATAAGAGAACTTGCTGGCTCCTATGATAACTTTATATGTAATTGGTGGAAGATGCATCATACTATTTTCCATAGCAACAGCACCATTTTCCAATCCCACCAACAGTGCACAAAGGTTCCAATTTCTCCACATCCTTGCCAACACTTATTCTCTGTGTTTTTTTATAGTAGGCATCTTAACATATATAAGGTAGTTTTGATTTTTTAATTGCATTTCCATGTGCTCATTGTAAAGTATGAGTCATTCACAGTACATCTGGCCCTTAAACACCATGGCTTGAATTGCACAGATCAACTAATATGGGCATTTTGATCCGTGGTTGGGAACCTGCAGGTTCAGAGGTCAACTGACATTATCAGCAGATTTTCAACTGTGCAGAGCTCAGTGACCCTAACTCCTGTATTGTTCAAGGGTCAACTATACTTGGAACAGCAGCCGTCTCTCCTCCCAAATGACCTTTACCTGAAACTAACTTGCTTTTTTCTTTTTTAAGAGTTTCTATTGTTTGCAAAGTCCTCAGGATAAAAAAGCTCCAATGAAGCTCATATTGGCTCTTCCACATCTCTCAAGAAAACAGCAGTACTTCTACTCTGGAGATGTTTAATGTTATATTATTCTATCTGAGGTTAAAAGTAGTCATGGTCTTTGCAGCTTAAAACTCTAAATCTCAATAGGTTTCATTACTGGTTACACAGAAGTACAAGAAAAATGTCCATCTATCTCACAATTAAAAGGATGAAATTAAACTGTGAAGAAAAAAACCTAGTCTAATTGTTATGGAAAATTTATATATACAAAGCAGGACATTTTAGTGAAGGTTATTTGATTACTAAGGCCATTTTCTTGGTCACCCAATAATACGTATGTAAAGTATGTCTGAAAGAGTCATAATTTGTATCAAAGCTAAAAAACCCTAAGTCCCAAGTTGTAGCAAGGCCGAAAAGAATGAATGAATAGATAGGCCCCAAGAAGACTAGATAGGATAGTAAGGAGCATTCTCAGAACACATCATAGGACATGGGGCACTGACTTCCTCATCATGTGGATTTGGTGTCAATCACTGCCTGTGCTCAAATTCCTGTACCAATTGTGATGTAGGGGCAAAAGCATTCAGTAGCCAAAAGCAATCCATGTTGACAAACAGTGCTTTAGATCTTTCCCCAACCATAGTTTTCAGCAGTTGTAACTTTTACCAATTAAAAAAAAAGTTGCCAGCAGAAGTTATGTTCTTTGGATTTTTTTGTTTGTTTGTTTTCACAGCCATTGTTCTAAGTTGCAAGAGCAAATTAAACACCTAACATAATTCAGCATGCTAGTTAAACTAAAAGAAATAGTCTGAAAAAAAATTGGGGGGAAGAAAAAGTAATTTTACAATCATATGAATAGCATGATTCCCAGGTAGGAGTTTATTATTTTGAGCTCATAGTTTTCATTTTGGTGCCCACTGAGGTAAACAACCTATTCTAAAACTATAAGTTATTATTAGGTCATTTTTACATGTTCCTTCTGGCTTTCTTTCTGTCTAAATACAATCTAATTCATTTTAAGGTTTCATCTAAATATTTTTATTACATTAAGCTATTTCAAGGCTCTTGGCATTTAAAATATATGTCACTAACATTGACAGAGAGAAAAAAATTCCCTAAATAATCACATAGCCTGTTTTTGCTTCATTTTAAGTTATAGAACCTATCATTCCTATCTAGAAGGCACGGGATTGAAGATTTGCTAGCCACAGGCTAACAATTTGCTCAAAAAAACTGCCTTTCTTCTGACCCTCTCCCTTCCCCCACACCCTGTGGATGGTGCCTGTTACCTATGGAGCAGCATCTCCTCCAGCCACGGGTCAGAGGCATGGTGCCCGATCTTCACATGGGAGCATGCAGACAAAAGCAGCAGTAGTGGTTCATAGGTGTCTAGGTATTAAGACAGCTCAAGGCTGATCCCCATGATAATCTGGAAGAATTATATTACACCCTAAAACTGTCCTGCTCCAATTCACCTAGCATAAAACATAGCTCCTGAGTATGAGAAAGTTAAGAAGGATAGTAGAGAGTTATATAAGATGAGGGGGAGCAGTTTTCAATGAAAACAACAACAAAAACAACCTTACACCTATCAGATTGGCAAAGGAAAAAGAGGGAGGGGAGAATAATACTCAGCAGTATACCCTGCTATGCTAAGCAAAATTTATAAATGAATGGGAGCCTCCTTGGCTTGTCTTACTTGCCAGTCACATCTGGGGTAAACCTCAGTACCTCTGAGCAAGTTAGAGGGAAGACCAGGACCAAGAACCAGGTTGCCACCCTAGAGCTCTGCCCCTGCAGAACGCAGTTACAGCAAGGCTGGCACCATCATCATATCGTTTAAGAAGAAGGGGCAAATGGGTGACACCTGCATCCCACAGAACTCTTGTATAACAGCTCTTGGATTTTAAACCTTCAACTCCATAGGCTGCAAAGATCCCTCAGCAAGATGACCTTTGGTTGGTATTTATTATAAAAGTCCCAAAACATGGTGTATTTAACGAAACCACATGTGGAAAACATCTCGAATGAAAACCCAAAAACAAGTAAAAGGAAAAGATTAGAATCAGGTGACATTTTAACAATTTTTAAAATTTATTATTTCCAGAGAGAGAGGAAGGGAGAGTGGCAGAGAGGGAGAGAAACATCAATGTATGGTTGCCTTTCACCTGCCTCCAGCTGGGGACCTGGCTGGAGACCTGGCTTCCAACCTGGTTATGTGCCCCAGCTGGGAATCGAACCAGCAACCTCTGGATTCACAGGCTGGAGCCTTATCCACTGGTAAGGCCTGGTGCTACCAGCCAGGACCTAGAATCAGGTGACATTTTAAAAGCCTGTCAAGTTGCAAGGGATGTGCAGAAGCAATGGCAAACATATCCTTGGATGTGATAGCAATGGAGGAAAACTATTCTTATATAAACCAGCCGACAGGTCCCATAGCCCCACACATGCATGGAGAGAAACAGGAGGGTGAGCAATGCTCCATTTTGTGAGTCTCCATCCTAAAACACCTTGTGGTCTCATTGTTATGGAAATGCACCCCACCACCACCCTCCACCAACAGCGCCCAGGCCCACCTAGTGGTGCCCAAGCTGAACTGTGGGCTAGAATTGCCCCTGCCTGGTCCTGGCACATAGGAGACACCTCAAGGACCTGCAGACTGACAAGTTCCAAGCAACACATCACTATGTTTTCTTCAGGGAGGTTATGGAATTTGTGGTGTTGTATTGCAGCTCCTTTTGGGGGCTCCTAAGAGAAAAATTTGATTTTGGACACATTAGCAGAAATAGCTCAGTGTAACCTGAGCAGAATTTTTCTCCTCTAATGAATGCTAATTCTCATGATAGCTCATGCCTTCTTTTTGCTTTGGTTACTTAAAGGCTCTGAGATAAGTGTATTTTCTTTGACCGGTGATTGTGTCTTACTTTTTTTCATTTGTATTTTCTCTTATCCTCCTTTTTCTCACTTATTTTCAATTGTGACATGTCATTCCTTATTGATAGGTGGATAAATAATTCTTCTACAAGAAGACTATAGTGAAACAAAATAACTAACAGAAATAAAAGCTCAGCATAAACTAGGTTATGTTTACCAACAAACTTGGTTCAAAGCTGGGGAAAGTGCTTTTTCTAATTCATCCCTTAGTCTTTGGTTACTTGTAGAAAGTACATATCCTTCTATAAAACCATTTAAAAAGTTGATAACATACTAAAAGTTCTTTTAAAAGTTAGATCCTGGCTTGTGGCTCAGTGGAATGGCACCAACCTACAAACCCAGAGGTCACTGGTTCGATTCCCCAGCCAGGGCACATAACCAGGTCTCCAACCAGGTCTCCAGCCAGGTGAAAGACAACCATACATTGATATTTCTTTCCCCTCTTCCTCCCTCCCTGCCCTTCTCTTTAAAAATAATAAATAAAATTTTTCAAAAAAAAAAAGTTAGAGAAGTTTTTTTTTAGAACTGGGCCTGATTTTTAAATATTTGCTGGGCTTTTCTGGATTACAAAGCTTGTACCCAGAATGTCCCTCATTTCTCATCTGCCCTCAAGGTTTAACTGTCCCACAGGGAAAAATCCAGGAAGGATCACAGGATGCTCTAGATAGTCACTGATTAAAGATTTTAAAACAAATTGTGGCTCTGAAAAGTAACAAATATAGCAAATCAATGAAAATAAAGAATTAAAAGATCATATTGCTCTTTTAAGAGGTTATACACCAAAACATTGATAGTCATTCTCTTCCTTGGGCTTTAAGAATACAGATGATTTGTCTTTGAACCTGTTCATGTTCTCCTGCCTTCTAAAATGAACACATTCTATTATTAGGAAATAAGTAAAATAGGAAGGGTTCTTTTCTTTACTATTATATATTATTTTATTATATCTTCTTAACATTGCATTAACAAATTAAGGCTGTTTATCTCCTTAATATGTAGTATTTTGATTCTAAACTGGAGGTTGCCCAATGGTAAGGAATCCTTTGGAGAATTAAGAAGATTCCAACATGTCCACTTGTTTAAAATTGGTCATACTTTCTAGCCAAAGTAGAGTTCACACCCCTGAAACTTGTATCCCTACCTACTCTTTGGAATTCAAGTAAAGCAGGGCTGCCCATAATGTATTTTCTTTAAAACTCATTTGTAATTTTGACTTTAAATGATACAGGCTCTCTAATCCCATTTAATGGTGAGGTTTCTGCTATCAGAAATCTTTCAGAAATGCTAAATGCAAAAGTGTCATTTTAAAACATTCAGATTGATTTTATTTACCCTGATTTCCTAAAAGTACCACAGCTTCATAAGCTTTGACAACTGATTTTATAGGGCTTTGTTCTGTTGAAAACCCATCAGATTCCTTAGCATAAATATATCTTTGAGAGGAAAACAAATACCTAAACAGCTCAGGTTTTTATAGCTAAAATAGTGACTAGCAGTAATGTAAACATGGTCAAAATATGGTTTGGAATCCACTAAATGCCTAATTCTGATCCTAATTAGAAGGTTATGGGCACAACTGCCACATCAAGTTATTACACCTTGTCTTAAGGCAAATTTGAAATCTCTAGTGCTAAGATCAAATGCCATGACCACAAACCAATAGAAAGAGAGCCAATCATTTCAATTTAGCAAGAAGAAATAAACAAGATTTTTTTAACTGTGCAAACTTTTCATAAGATCAATTTAGCCTGTAATTTTGAGTAAGATTCTGTTCCAATGATTGTTCCAAAAGTAACAGTCTGTATTACATTTCCCTTATGCAGAGCTCTTGAAGAGAAGGGACACAATTCAGTATAATAAAAAAGTGCATGTTGTCAGTGGGGAAAACCCACAAGATCCATTAACTGTGCAAATGAGGCTCAAAAGGAACAGAAAGTCCAACCCAACAAAATTGCAGTAATCTAGAACATCAATTTCACTGGCATTCATGTCAAAGAAGGGCGACTATATCAGAGTTGAGGTTAGATGCTTTCAAAATAAAAGGCTTAATACAAAAATCATATTGATAAAAACAAAACGTAAACTTGACTGGCTTTCGCTGCCATCAGTTGCAGCATATATTGTTTAACTGACTGCACAAAGATTTCCTATTGCCCGAAACTCCCATAGTCAGATTCTGCTACTGTCACTTCCTAGTAATTACAAGTTTCTACCAGGCATCAGCATACAGGAACTCCAAGGTGCCCCAAATGTGTGTTCCAAGAAGAGTATTTAGAGTTCAAAAAGGGTCCTGTAGCTGCTTTCCCCCCAAAACCCCATTCTCACCCAGGGATGACACAAGACAAGAAGTAAAATGCTATGCCAGCCACACTTAGGTCAACAACACAGGAACGTATCCATTCCAGCAGGACATACTCATGTTGAAAAAGGCAGCACATGCAAGCAGTAAGCCCCTGTGTACTTGTTCCTTCTACACTATCGCACTAATAAAAATTAAGACTCAGAGGCAAGTCATCAACAAAACAAATGAGGCCAGGAGCTGGGTACTTTTGGAGAAAATAACAAAGGATAGTTATTGTAACTCTGTGATCGGGCAGCTGATGTAGATAAGAAAGTATTCATTAGAACAGGGGTGTCAAACTCATTTTCACGTGGGGCCACATCAGCCTCACAAAGGCCAAATGTAATTTTAGGACTGTATAAATGTAACTACTCCTTAACAGTTAAGTGAGCCAGGTAGAAACAAAACGCTAGGCCAAAGGTACCAGGCCAGGTAAAACAAGGTGGAGGGCTAGATTCATCCCGTGGGCCTTGTGTTCATGCCATAGAAAAAGAAGTTCATGGTTCTCATTACTGATTGCAAGGCAAGCCCAGATGTGGGCCTAATAACTAACAGGCTGTGGGTTAGCATCCTGAATGCAACTCAGGCACAAAGATCCCCAGTCTTAACCAGCTTTGATGAGGTCCCTCTCAGCCTGACATAGGAAAAGCTGACATGAAGCAGGGGTTAAACACACTTCCCCTTCCACAACTGCTAAACAGATGACTTCTAATACATGTTATAGTTCTGTGTGGAACTAGACATTTCAGCTAAGGCACAAGAATCAAGTATATATGCACTTTACTTTCATATATGCAAGTAACACTTTCAAAACAGACCAGAAACAATGTGAACTGAAGAATGCTCATTAGATTTTCAGGGGAAGTCCATACCACTCCTCCCTCCACACACCCAAGTCAAGGAAAAGCATATGGAAGAATGCCTTTGCCATGCATTCACAGAACGACCAGGGGCCAAGCCTTAAGATCTCAGGACTTGCAACAATTCCCCTTCCACAGGTAAGATCAAAATGAAAAGGGAATTAGGAGTCCTTCTCCACACAAATTAGATTCCTCCAAAACTGAAAAAGTGCACTAGGAGCCTCAATAAAACTGACTGTGCTCCACTCCACAAAGAGACAAGGAAACCCAGGGTTTGGGTGTATCTCTCCAGATGACATGGCTGCTGGAGAACTCTGGTCACAAACTGACCCTGTCAATTACTCTAAGAAGAAAAAACTGTGTATATTTAGGAAAAAATCAAGGGTGTTAGGCCCCATGTAAAAACATTAACAATTTCCAAATACAGAAATCCCCAGAAGTCTACTTAGTTCTGCATCCTAGGGGAATTGTTCTAGGAGTACTTCCTTTTGAAAAATGTGAACAGGGTCATGACATCCACAGAAAAAGGGGACAGGAAGGAGGTGAGCACACTCCAGCGCTTGCCATGGTTCACAGGGACATCCTCTAGTTCTCAGGAGCCCCACTCACCACTGGGATGGACCTGTCCAGGAGCACCATTCAGGCCTCCGAGAGCCCAACTGGATCACAAATATGTGACCAGATGCTGCTCTAGGATTTTGCTGGGAACCAACAAAGCTCCCAAACCAAAGTAGCTGGTGTTCATACCAGGGCAAAAAGCTCAGTCATATTCATGCAAATCTAAAGACTTCACAAGAACAGAAAGTCAATGGACAGGCTTTGTGTGGGTTTTCTGCTCCATCCTAGGGTCACCAGAAACACTCTATTTGGTCACTGAAGATAGGACCCAAAGCTGTCCCATAGCCATGAGCACCCAAACATGGGGACACACAAGGATCCCAGAGGTTAATCATCAAAGAATGCCAGTGCCAAGTGATGTGGGCTGAGCTGACAGCACAGGCTTTGTGCAGGCCCCATGGGGTTCTCCGAGCACAAACCAAGCCCCAGAGGTTTAAAATGAAAGCATTAAAAAGCAGTCATGGTCATGAACAAACAAAATGCAATGGAATATTATTCAGCCATAAGTACAGCCATGGTGGTCTAATTCAAGCTGCAGCATGAATGAACCTTGAAAACATTATGCTAGACCAAAGGAGCCAGACATAAAAGGCTGCATAATGTATGATTTCATTTATAGAAAATGTCCAGAATAGGCAAATCTATAGACACAGACTGGAAGTCAGTGATTGCTACAGGATTGAAGAAGGCCAAAATGAGGAGTGGCTGCGAATGGGGACAGGGTTACTTTGGGGACTAAAGAAAATGTTCTGCTGTTAAATGCTGGGGATGGCTCATAACTCTGCAAATATATTAAAACCTGAACTAGGCCCCAGCTGGTGCCCCCAGTGGATAAGGTGCTGACCTGCAAACCCAAAGGTCGTTCGTTCAATTCCCAGCCAGGGCACATAACCAGGTTGCGAGCCAGGTCTCCAACCAGGTCCGTAGCTGGAGGCAGTTAAAAGGCTCCCTCTCTACCTCTCTCCCTTCCCTTCTCTCTAAAAATAATAAATAAAATCTTTAACAAAAAACAAACAAACAAACAAAAAACACCCTGAACTACACACTTTAGGGGGTGAAGTTAATGTATGGAATTTGTAGCTCAGTAAAAATAAATAAAATAATCGTGAACTTTACTGTATGTAGGTTTTATTTCAATAAAGAGTTATAATTTTTTTAATGCTACCAGCTCATGCTTTACTAAAAGGCACCTCATATTAAAGCAAGATTATTACTTAATTAGAAAGAATCAGGATAGTACTAAAACTGGAGCTCAAATAACCTTGGGTTGTTTTCTGGATCCTGGAGGCAGGGGGAGGGAGGAGAATCAATTTCTATTCCATTGTGATCCTAAGGGATTTGTTTTTCAAAGTTAAAATTCACCACTAGACCTCATCAATTGAAATCTATTTAGAGAAAGCATATAAAATTAACAGCGATAAGTTTTTCTGGTCTATGCAAAGATTTTATTGTTAAAATAATGGGCTACATATATATATATAATGATGAATATATATTATATGTGTGCATATGTGTAATATGTACACACAATGAACACCTACTTTGTAAAATACATTTTAGGGAGGAATATGATCTTAAGCAAAGAGAGATAGTATTGAGGCTCTGCCATAAGCTACTGCCTTATTTGTCTCTCAGGCCATCCCAAACAGTCCTCATGTCTAATCACCTTTCATCCCTCAGCCCACTACAGTGGCCTCCTGCTGCTGTCTTCAAAGAGGTATAATCTCCTGGTTCTTATAAACACAGAACTTGCTTTGACATGACCCTGTGCCACCAGGAACTGATAAAAGG
Organism: Noctilio leporinus; assembly: GCA_004026585.1. Taxonomy (NCBI): domain Eukaryota; kingdom Metazoa; phylum Chordata; class Mammalia; order Chiroptera; family Noctilionidae; genus Noctilio; species Noctilio leporinus. Next base: position 61,987 of record PVIW01005326.1, read on the forward strand.
ACAAATGAAAAGATGAAACAACAGCTGGGTAATGGCAAGAGCACAGAAGCAGAGAACGTATAAAAAAATAACCAAGGGCAATCCTCCAAGAACAAAATGTACATTAGGTAATTAACCACAAATCAGGCGATGAAATTCAGCATCATTTGTGGTTCTGAGGATGTATAGCATGGAATTAAAATTATGACTAGGGTTATTAATATTCAGGAAGCTTCAATCAGATAGATGGAAGCACTCAATTTATGAGATGCAGCACACATGAGATGACTCCAGGGTGGTCACTAGGGTTCCTCCAGGTCTGACAGTCGGTGGTTTTGCTCTCTAAATAATCATTCCACACGGCTAACACAGGCCAATCCTCCTGCTCACACTACTGCACCCACTGAGGCAAGAGACCTACTTTGGAAATATTTCCAATCAACCAGTGGTAAAATGATGAACTTCATTAGTAAATGAAAAAATACAAATTACAACAAGAGTTACTGAGGAATAAAAATAGAACAGCCTTCAAGTAAATGAAAAACTTATTCCAACATGATGACCAGTTTTCTTTTCAGTGATAGAGGAGAAAGTCTTCTCCACACCAAAAGTCCTTTGCTCTAGGATGTGCTCAGCCTTTAAGTCACTAGTGACTTTAGACCTGTCACAGAACATTTCTGGCCTCTGAGAGAGAGACAGAGACAGAGACAGAGACAGAGAGAAAAGCTGAATTCCATACTACATTTTAGCTTAAATCAGTACTTCACATAAATCAAGTACAGAGATTTTTGTTTTGGTTTCACAAGTTAACAAATTGATCCATTTGGCATTCTGAGAGTACACCCATGCATGTCCTGCCTGGATGCTATGGGATCTAAGACAGGATGGGCTGGTGCATGACCACTTGGTTTTAGGTTTCCCTGTGAGCCTCTGAGTCTACAATTCTCCATTCCCTAGGACTCTATCTCTTTCTTGCCATTGTAACTAGAGGCATTCTCCCTGAGGTGACTCATCTCTGATGAAGTCACCTTTGCTAAGGTCGGAAGGCCTCAAGAGGCCTAAAGTCCCCTCTCATAAGCCCTCCAGCTACCAATTAGCCAGCAGTTGTGTACATTCTAAGAAGATTTGAACCTCACTCTTTTTAAATGGATTGATTACTTTGGCATCTAATACATGTTGAGCACAGCCTACAGCGAAGGAAGGCAGATGATCTCTACACAATCAAATCGTGTCTCTATAAGAAATAAGGTTATTGCTTAAAATACCAATCTCTTTAACCACCAGCCCCCAAATACTGTGGCTTACACTAGTGTTTTTTTTTTTTTTAATTTTTTAAAAATTTTATTGTTCTTGTATTACATCTATCCCTTTTTTGCTCCCCCTCTGTCCCCCTCCCCACCCACCCATTCCCCACAAAGACAATCCCACCTGTTGTCCATGTCCATGGCTCCTTTATACTAGGTTCTTGTCTAAGCTGCTCCCCTTTCTTGCCTCTGCCTCCCCCATCCCCCCAACTCCTTTCCCCCTCACCACTGACACTATAGTTTTTATATAGTAATCTCTTATTTTTGAATATTGCTTTATGGGACCTAACTGTCCTATAAGAGTTGTCAGGTAAGCTGCTGCCCATCATTGAATAAATTCCTGGTACTCCTGCCCCAGCAGTATCCCTGTATACAGGATCTGTTCACATGTTCTAAGCAGTTTGTCCCTGCCCCAGGAGTGAATCTCTGCCTCTGAAGGTACACCTGCACCCTAAGCCACTAAAGTGAATTTTTACTTTATAAAATAGCCTAGATTTTAAGTATGACCACTCCCAGCATTCTTTGCAAATGTTGCTAAAAATAAATCTATACAGTTATTTGGAAAATGATGCAAGAAGAGACAGTTATAGACAGACAAAACTTCCATTTTATTTGTACAACACAAGGAAGAGAAGAATTTTGGCAAAAAATTTTATAATTGTTTTTTATTAATTTTCTTTGAATGATGCAAAAGAGAGGATAAAATTCACCCAGAATCCCACTATTTAAAGAAATGTATATACTAAAAATGAAACACATTGGTAGCCACACTCTGTTCTCATTGCACTCAGTATTATGTACATCCTGCCAGGACCTGCCCCATTTACATACATATAGGTATAAAAAGAATATATATAACAAGTATCATGGTTCCTGATGCAGTGTTTTGTCTCTTTTTAAGGGTCATGATTAATCTTAACAAGAACCTAAAATAAAACATTATCATTCTCTTGAATCACTTTATCCATTGACTCTTCCAGGTTATCTATTTTACCATCTCTTATTTCAGTTTAGCTCTTTGCTCTGGTAGTTGGAATTTTTAACCTTGGATCTTGAGTCTTGGATATCTAAGATCTTGTTTCTTTGTTTTATATTTTTCATGTTTTATAGTGATTTGTATATCAAGCTCAGAGTGATGTACCAATGTCTGTAACCATCTCCTTCCTCCCCTCAAAGAAAATGAGGACCAAGTAAATTCTCTTCCTCTAAATAGCCAAAATAGACATTATCACTAAGCCCACAGACTTTATGTCAATACTTCAGTAGACAGAGTACATCATGAGGGAGAAAAGATGAGAGCTAGCCTGCTGCTTCAGCCAACAGTGTTATTTACAGACATTGTTGTTTGCTGAAAAACAGAGCTTTATACGAAGATCAATATAGAAAAGGGCATATACCAACACAGGCAGGGAACAGAAAAACAAAGGTTTTTGAATAATTCTGAGACAATATATGAATTGGCAAACTGTAATTGAAGGTAAAATCAAGCAAGACAACAATGCTTTATTTCTCAAAGTTTATATAATTCTTCACATGTTTGCAGAAAGCCCATTAATTTCTATACTTAAGCTGTTTCTTTGCAACACTCCACAAAAATCAGTACTTTATTACATCTATAATCAGAAATTTAACTTATTAGACATAAAATTAGTTTCCTTGAACTATCAAGGAACTGTGAGAACTTCCCAGAAGAGATATGAGGATTCCATAATTAAATAGTCTCTTAAAATAATGCCAACATTATTTTGGGAGAGAGAACAATTTAAGGTGATGGCTTAGTATAGATAATTCATAAACAGAAACCATTAAATAAGACACTAACACAATAATCTAAGAATTTTTACTTTGCTACACTATAGACCTAGTCCCCCAGTAAATAACCATTTATCAAACCTGGAAGAAAATGTCTGTCAACAAGATTCATACCTCGCTGTGAGTGACCCTGCCCCAGGGACAGGTTTTTCACTGGAGGAGTATCTATTGTCCTGCAGCCAGTCTCTGGAACATAAGAGAACCACTTGAATTCAAAATCAGAAAACTGCAATAGTTACAGTAATGCTGAACTCTCACAATGGCCTGACCATTTCCCAATAGTCGCAACCAGAAAAAAACCCTTCATTCTTGCTTATTCAACAAATGTTGATTGTGGGCCTACTATGTCCTGAAATCTGTACAAGCATGGACAACACCAAGGCTTACAAATTGTCCTTTGAGGGGATTCCAAGATGGTGGAGGAGTAAGTGGAGCTGCACCAATCTCCTCCCAGGACCAATCTGGAATTACAAGTTAATTGGGGGAAAATCATCTGGAACAACCAAAAGAACACAAACTGGAAAGAAGCCTTAAAATCACAGACAGAACAGAAGAAGCTGCTTCATTACAATATGACTGGTAGGAACTGCAGAGGTGCAAGACAGCTGGCTGGGCTCCCACCGGAGGCAGCAGCCGAAGGAATGGAGCCAGGGGCTTCAGCTGAGAAGGGTGAGTTCTGAATGCCCAGTTGGGCTTCCCAGCCTATAGCAATGCATCTGAGGGTAAAAGAGCATCCAGTGGTGAAAAGCAAAAAGCCATGGAGTTTGCTAACCTGAGACAGCGAGACAGCTAGAGACAGAGCATTACCAAAGTGACTACACATGAAAATACATTAGCACCCACTTACCCAGGTCTCCCACAGAAGGAGGACAGATTGGATTAGAGATTCTTGAGGAGAGTTTGGAGCAGTGGCTTTGAGGAGAGAAATGAGGGAAGAGCTGACAAGGACCCAGTGCTGATCCATCCCCCACACCACAGGCAAACTAGCTGCACCTAGCAGCTTCCTCCTGAGGGGATGTCATAGCCCCACCCACTGGAATCAATCTGCCCCGCCCAGTGGTGCCTGAGCCTGGTAGCTGATTACAGATTCATTGGATTACAACTGAATCAAGCTATCCTACTCAGTGGCACCTGAGCCTGGCAGTTGATCAGATATTAATAATATTACAATTTAGCCAATCTGCCATGACTAGCGGTGCCTGAGCCTGGCAGCTATCTCAGATTGACTGATTTAGACCTGAAACAATCTGTCCTGCCCAGCCATGCATGAGACTGAAGGCTAATCACAGATTGATTGGTTTACAATCATTCAGCCCAGTGGTACCTACACCTGATACCTGATTAATTGGATTAAAAACTGAAGGACAGACAAATACAGTGGATCTCTGTCGGCTCCAACAGGCTGACTACACCCAGACTATGTAATTATCTGGTATAAATATCACCAGAGATGAATCCAAGAAGTTAAGAAAGTGAACCTCCATGTGACAGAAGGTCACACCACAAAGATAGGAACTCAAAAAAACCCAATCTAGGAAACAAAAGAAAACAAGAAGAGACACCTAAAAATGGGGAGAAAAATGAACAGTCCATCACTGAAGGAAGAGAAATCCCTAGAAAGACCACTAAATGAAATAGAGGCAAGCAAACTATCAGATATGGAATTCAAAATAATGATGATAGAGAAGCTCAATGAGCTCAACAAGCTCAAAGAAAACTACAAACAATTCCAGGGGAACTACAAACAACTCTAGAGGAACTATAAACAACTCCAGGGGAAACTACAAGGAGTTACTGAGAACTACGCCAGCATTAAAAAAGGACATAGAAACTATCAATATGAGCCAAGAGGAAATGAAGAATACAATTTCCAAATTGAAGAATATAATAGAAGGAATCAATAGCAGGGTAGAGGAAGTAGAGGATCGAATCAGTGAGCTGGAGAACAATGTACAAAAATATTCCAAGACAGTGCAACAAAATGAAAAAAGACTGGAAAAAAGTGAAACGGTTTTAAGAGAGCTGCAGGACAACATGAAATGCAGTAATATGTCTATCATAGAGATACCAGAAAGAGAAGAGAAGGAAGGGATAGAAAACCTGTTTGAAAAAGTAATGACAGACAACTTGCCTAACTTGATGAGTTAAAACATCACCCAAGTTCAGGAAGTACATAGGGTCCCAATGAAGAAGAACCCAAATGGGTTCATTCCAAGACACATCATAATTAAAATGGTAAATTGCAAACACAAGGAGAGAATCCTAAAAGCATCAAGAGAGAAACAGCTAATAACATATAAGGGAGCTCAGACAAGGTTATCACCTGATTTAGCAACAGAAACACTACACACCAGAAGGGAATGTCAAAAAAATATTCCAAGGAATGAAAAGCAAAGGCCTACAGCTAAGAATATGCTACCCATCAAGGCTCTCATTTAAAATGGAAGGTGCAGCACCACTAAGACAGTAAGTCAAAGCAGACCAGTCCAAGAGGCAGAAACAAACAATAGTCATCTAAAATGAGGAGACATAGAAATAAATCCTCAGTAAATGGAAAGGAGGAATCCCCAGGAAGAGTGCAAAATAAAATAGAGGCAAGCACACTATCAGACATGAAATTCAAAATAATGATGATAGAAAAGCTCAATGAGCTCATGAGTTCAAAGAAAACTATAAACAACTCCAGAGGAACTATGAAGAACCCCAGGGAAACTACAAAGAACTCCAGGAAAGCTACAAGGAACTTACTGAGAACTACACCAGCATTAAAAAAGATATAGACACCATCAATAAGAGCCAGGAGGAAATGAAGAATATAGTTTCTGAATTGAAGAACACAGTAGAAGGAATCAAAAGCAGGCTAGAGAAAGCAGAGGATCAGACCAGCAAGCTGGAGGTCAATGTAGAAAACAATTCCCAGGCAGTGCAACAAAATGAAAAAAGACTGAAAAAGAATGAAGAGGTTTTAAGAGAGCTGCAGGACAACATGAAATGTAATAACATCCATATCATAGGGATACCAGAAGGAGAGGAAGAGAAGCAAGGGATAGAAAACCTGTTTGAAAAAGTAATAACAGAAAACTTCCCTAATTTGAGGAGAGAAAATATCATGCAAACTCAGGAAGGACAGAGGGTCCCAAGGAAGAAAAACCCAAACAGGCCTACTCCAAGACACATCATCATTAAATGGCAAACTTCAAAGACAAGGAGAGAATCCAAAAAGCTCAAGAGAGAAACAGCTAATAACATAAAAAGGGGCTCCAATAAGCCTATGCAAAATGATTTCTCAACAGAAATACAACAAGCCAGAAGGGAAAGGCAAAAAGTATTTCAAGCAATGAAAAACAAAGGCCTGCAACCAAGAATACTCTATCCAGCAAGGCTCTCATTCTAAATGGAAGGTGAAATAAGGAGTTTCCCAGACAAAAGAAGTCTAAAATACATCTCCACCAAACCAGCATTGCAAGAGATGCTAAAGGGTCTGCTTTAAGAAGATGAAGAAACAGAGACAGGAACACAAGTACAAAAATAAATGGATTAGATGCACCCATCAAAAGATATAGGGCAGCTGAATAGATAAGAACCAACTTTAACTTATGAATACTTTAAAGTGATCTTGTTATAAATAGATTTTACTAAATACGGTACAATTTTGTATATTATTTGTATCTGCATTACTGCAGGTTAAGTTTTCTTAGATTGGAATCATTTCACAATATGGGGAAATCAGGTTACTTGCAATAACTCAGAAAAATCAAATGCAGTTGAGGAAGAAGAAAAAAGTAAGAAAATGTAGATGTGTATTACATAGAAGACATGCTATCTTTCTTATTCACTGTTACAAAATATGTGCTTATTTGTGGGTGTGTAATTAAGAGATTTTGTTAGCAATTTATGTTTTAATTAGCAACCAACTGGACATGGGTGCGTTGTGAAATCAATCAATCTTTAGGGTAGAAAAGATGCTGAGGATGAAGACCAATTTGGATGGAAGTTGCAAACTACTAAACTATATGATTCATGTACATAGACAATATATATTCTCATATTAGCACGTAAATTAGATGAGATTTCTTTAAACTAAATCAAGGAAATATACATTTCCAGTTATGAAGGCCCCAAACTGGGGATGCTTGGGGAAAGGAATGAATGCTATAGTAAACTTTATTATTGAAATGTGAACATACCTAATCTCTACCTCAACAGACTCTTAAATAGTTCAGGGGTTAGCTTAGGAGCACATAGAAAGTCAACCACAAGTTCAAAAAATAGCTAGAATACTATTCTACAAAATTATTTAAATCCTAGGGATTTTTATTTTGTACCTCAACTTAGTAGACATAATAATTTCTACTCTGGGGACAGCTGAGCACTGCAAGTGCCATTATTTCTGAAGGCTTCAACTTGTAAAGCACATGTAAAGGAAAAACAGAGAGTACTGAAAGAAGTAAGACCTGTGCCCAGCCTAAATAAATAAACAAATAAATAAATCTACCAATTAAGATGGAAAACTCCAAAAAGAATAAGTCATAGTTCCAGTAGCTTAAAATAAAGTTGAGTTGTATTATTGGAGGGGAGAGGACCTGACTCAAAAACCAAATTCATTTTTTACTATGGGTTTGGCACTGTCTCTAGGACAACTTTTACAAAAGTGAGTTCTGCTATACACCATTTCTGTGATATGTTTCACAAAAATAGTATTCCAGAGTAAAGTAAGTATTGAAAATAAATCTTCTTAATTTTGCTACAATATATCTAAAATAATATCATTTAACATAGTAATTATGTAAGCTATTGGCATATTTTAAATTTTTGTATTAATTCTTCATATGTACTTTAAATACGTGTAAGAATATGTATGGGTACAAATGTATTTTTGCATGTGTTTGGTAATATTGCAATTCATACTACTTAAAAGAGTAATTCTTTAAACAAATGAATAAATGTAGGAATTTGGAATAATGAAAACTTTGTATTAATATGATTTGAGAAGCTGACAGAAGGCAGTAATTAAATGATGAATTTTCTGGATGTAAAAGGAAAAAAGAAAAAGTACACATTGGTGGTTACAGGATAAACAGGGGGATGTGAAGAAGAACAAAGGAAATAGAGAAGCCAAAGGACTTATATGCATGACTCATGGACTAAGTGGGGCACTGCTTGAAGGAATGGGGTATTGGGTGGAGGGGACAAAGGGGGGTGGGGATTGGGACAACTGTAATAGCAAAATAAATAAAAAATAAAAAGATTTTGACAAAAATAATAATAAAATAAAATAAAATGGAAGGTACGATAAAGAGTTTCCCAAACAAAAGAAGGCAAAAAGAATACATCTCCACTACATCAGCATTGCAAGAGATGCTAAAGGGTCTGCTTTAAAAAGATGAAAAAACAGAGAAACAGAGAGGAACACAGGTAGAAAGGGAGGAAATAGCAATGAATAATTAACAATAACAACCTTAAACGTAAAAGGATTAAATGCACCAATCAAAAGACATAGGGTAGCTGAATGGATAAGAAAACATGAGCCATATATATGCTGTCTACAAGAGACACACCTCAGAACAAAAGATCGACACAGACTGAAAGTGAGGGGGTGGAAAAATGTATTTAAAGCACATGGACATGAAAAAAAAGCTGGGGTAGCAATATTTATTTCAGACTAGAAAAAGGAATCAAAGGCATCCAAATTGGAAAGGAGAAAGTAAAACTGTCATTTGCAGATGACATGATAGTGTACATAGAAAACCCTATAAACTCCAACAAAAAAATACTCCCCCAATAAGCAAATTTAGCAAACTAGCTGGACATAAAGTCAACATTCAGAAATCAAAGGCATTTTTATAGACCAAAAATGAAACATCAGAGATAGACACTAGAAAACAAATCCCATTTACTATAGCATCAAGATAATGAAGCACTTAGGAATAAAGTTAACCAAGGAGATAAAAGACCTGTACTGGGAAAACTAGAAAACACTGAAGGAAGAAATAGAGGAAGCTACAAATAAATGGAAGCATATACCATGTTCATGGATGGCAAGAATTAACATCATCAAAATGTCCATACTACACAAAGCAATCTATAGATTCAATGCAATTGCTATTAAAATACCAATGACTTATTTCACAGATCTAGAAAAAAACTTCAAAACTTTATATGGAGCCACAAATGACCACAAATAGCCACAGCAATCTTGAGAAAGAAAAACAAAGTAGGAGGAATCACAATACAGGATATCAAACTATAATACAAGGCCACTATAATCAAAATAGTCTGGTACTGGCATAAGAATAGACATATGGATCAATGGAACACAATAGACCATCCAGAAATAAACCCTATGGGCAAGTAATATTTGACAAAGGGGGAAGGAGCATAAAATGGAGTGAAAAGAGCTTCTTCAACAAGTGGTGTTGGGAGTACTGGACAGGGACATGCAAAAAAATAAAGCTAGACCACCAACTTATACCATGCACCAGAATAAACAAGATGGATAAAAGACTTACACATAAGCCATTACACCATAAAAGTCCTAGAAGAAAATATAGGCAGTAAAATTTCAGATATCCTAGATAGCAATATTTTCACCAATACTTCCCTAAGATAAAGGAAATAAAGAAAAGAAATGAACAAATGAAATCACATCAAACTGAAAAGTTTCTGTTCCACTAAAGAAAACATCAGCAAAATTACAAGGGACCAACTGTATGGGAAAAGATATTTCCCAATGATACCTCAGACAAGGGTTTGATCTCCAAAATATATAAAGAACTTCTATGACTCAACACCAGGGAGACAGACAATCCAATTAAAAAATGTGCCAAGAACCCAAACAGACACCTCTCTGAGGAAGATATGCAAAGGGCCCAAAGGCATATGAAAGAATGCTCAACATCATTAGCCATCAAGGAGGTGCAAATTAAAACCACAATGAGATACTACCTCACACATGTCAGAATGTCAATCATTAACAAATCAACAAACAAGAAGTGCTGGCCAGGATGTGGAGAAAAAGGAACCCTAGTGCATTGTTAGTTGGAATGCAGACTGGTACAGCCACTATGGAAAATAGTATGGAAGTTCCTCAAAAAACTCAAAATGGAATGCCTTTTGGCCTAGTGATTCCACTGCTAGGATTATACCCGAAGAACCCTGAAACACCAATTCAGAAGAACTTATGTACCCCTATGTTCATAACAGTACTATTTATAATAGTCAAGTGCTGGAAAGAGCCTAAGTGCCCATCAGTGGATGAAAAGATCCCAAAACTTCGATACATATACACAATGGAATACTACACAGCAGAAAGAAAGAAGAAACTCCTACCTTCTGTGACAACATGGATGGAACTGGAGAGTATCATGTTTAGTGAAATAAGCCAGTCAATGAAAGACAAATACCATATGATCTCACCCAATACAGGAGACTAATGAACAAAACAAACAACAAGCAAAACGGAACCAGAGACATGGAAACAAGGAACAGACTTTTAGTGTGCAGAGGAGAGTGGGGAGGGGGAGAAAGAGGCAAGGAAAAGGAACAGTGTAGTTAAGGAATTAGCATGGATGAGCCATGGACATGGCCATCATATCCTTGTGGGCTTGACTTTTGTGGAGGTGGGGAGGTGGAGAGGGTGGGACAGGGGAGAGCAGTGGAGGAAAATGGGATAAATGTAATACAACAACAATTATAAAAAATTGTAGTAAGTCAATAAAACCCTCAAAAATGCCCACAAGAAGAAAAATGGAAATTAAAAAAATTATTCTTTGCAAAAACTGCTTTCCCGTCTTACTTAAACTAGCTCTTTTGAAATACAGTCTAGAAATAAAACTTTATACCACAATTGAAATACATTTTTCCTTTTATCTGAGGAAGGCCTCTCAGAAAGAATGGCCAAGTTTTGTTTTCCCTTTAATTACTCTTTAAAACACCTCATTTACATTAAGAGTTATGGAACACGTATCCTTTAAAACCATCAATTTATGTAGCTTAATTAAATTTCATGAAACTTTTCTATAGTGAAACTTCATACTGATACTGAGAATAGTAGCATGATACTTGAAGCCTACACAGTCTCTCCTGCATTTCTTAATTAACTCAGTCAAGTGTCTTTCAGTGGTCCTTATAGACCACCACCACCAGGCAAGTCCCTTCTCAATGATGCCATTACTAGGCCCAGAATGTGGGAACTGCAGTAACAGGCTAAAACCACTCAAGAGGGTTGCTATCTTTGAGAGCATGACTATCTGGCAACCTGAAGCATCCCCCATGTTAATGCCATTGCTTGGGTTGAGGCGTTCTTAAAATAAAAATATCTTACCTGGAAGGGATAATATATTCTCTGGAAAGAGTGACGAAACTGGTCATCAGCTCATTAACCCAGAATCTGGCCCTCCAAGAATGAGATAGGTGTAAAGCAGGGAAATGAGTAAGAGAGAGGCAGGGGGGATACCAAGCATTGTCTCAGCTTCAACCACCTAGAGAAATCTACCTCTTTTGTCCATGCTGGACTCAAATGTCACCTCCTCTGTGAGGCCATCCCTGCCCTTTCTACTCCCTAGCCTTCTAGAGAGCTCCTACTGTAGTGCACTCATGGTCCTGGTAGAACATTCGTCACTTTGCCCCACAGGACAAAAATCCCATTTTATTCACCATTGAATCTCTAGTGCCAATAACACACTGTTACATAGGTTCTCAAAGTGCTCATATTAAATGAGTGAATGAATGAATGAATGAGTCATGAGCCAATAGACAGGTCAGCAGAAGCCGGGTGTACGGAATAAAATAGTGGCTAAAGGGAAGCAGGGAAGGCTGCATACCTTTGTATAAATCACCTTTTCCACAGTTTCCCTAGAACCTTTACTGACCAGAATGTGCACATTGAACCAAGTAACTATCCAGCCTAAAAGGACACAACTGCCCTGGCTGGTGGCACAGTGGATAAGGCATCAGCCTGTGAACCCAAAGGCCGCTGGTCCAGTTCCCCAGCCAGGGCACATAACCAGGTTGCAAGCCAGGTCTCCAGCCAGGCCTGTGGCTGGAGGCAGATGAAAGGCAACCATACATTCATGTTTCTCTCCCTCTCTGCTTCCCTCCCTACCCCTCTCTCTGAAAATAATAAATAAAATAAAAGCTTTAAAAAAAAAAGAACACAACAAACTAGTGCATATAATACTATAAATTGACTTTGTTTGCATCACATGATGTTTAGGATTGTATTTATTCAGAAGCCAGAAGTTTCGGCTCGAGTCAGCTTTATCAGTTGATGCGTCAGACTCTCCAGAAGAGAGCAGAATGGAGACAAGCCTGGGCAGTGCCACCGCCCACAGGGAGCCTGGTCCGCCTCAGATCTACAGGGGCCAAATGAACAGCCCCAGAGCCCAGTGAGCAGAGGACAGCCTGCTGCAGATCTGAGACATGTGGAATGAAGGGAAGAAGAACCAGGGGGTTGGCAAGGAGCAGGGGTGAGGTAAATGGAGAAATGAATGAGGAGGTGTAGGTTTTATTTGGTAAATGTCTGTGTATTCTCAGTTTAGCTTAACATATAAGGATGTGACCTGTCCTTGTGTGAAGTCTACTAGACTTCATTTTCTGTACTTTTACTCATTTTTCAACAACTTCTTCCATCTCTTCCCTTGAAGCTGAGCTTTCTCAGTGTCGTCTGTTCACCCATTGGCTTCTCCCCTCTCCTTGTCTTCTTGGACACTGCAATTGGCCACTGTCCCTAGCTGTCCACTGAGCTGCTCTCCTCACAGGCTCAAGGGCTCCAACAACCTCTTGCTGCTAAATCAAATTCTGTAGCCTTCATCCTCCTCACCCCCTGGCAGCATATGATCTGCTGGCTACCCTCTATATGAAGCATGCCCATCCCTGTACTACCACAAGACCACACTTACTTCCTCCAACTTCGTTGGCCACTTCTCAATGGCATTCACAGCTTCCTCTTTAGCTATCTGTTCCTTAAATGTTGATGTTTAGGAAAGTTCTGTTCAGGACAATTTCTTCTCACCTTTCCTCATCCTTCACAAAAGCATCAGTTCCCATGAGTACCCATCAATGACTCTAAATCTCTCATCCTCAGGCACCACACCTTAGATTGAGCTATCTACTAGACACCTGCTCCTCATCCACTCATTTCAAACCAACATGGCCAAAAAAATAAAAGTTGCTATCTCCCTCCAAAACCTTGCTTCTCCAGATTGCCCCAACCAGAAATCTAGGCAGTACACTTGCCTTTCTTTCTCTTGCATCCCCACATTTGACCATTTCTTATGTGTGCATCCACTTCCCTCCACCCTCACTGCCACTCCAGGGGAGTCTGGATTTGCCTCCCCCCACCCCCATTCTTCTCCTATTAATGCTCTCCTTGATATAATCACTCTCATCTCCAAGCCATTCTCCACGGGGAAATGAGAGTCAAAGTCCTCCAGTGCAAATCTTACTGAGGCACTTTAAAATCCTCCCAAGGATTCTCCACCATGTTGCAGACGGAGTTCAAATGGTTTAACAAGGTTGAGTTTCCAGCCAGTCCTTCACAAAAGCCAGCCAGGCTGGAATTCTTCCAACTCCCTTGCAGCTCCTCTCCAGGGTTCTCTTCATGCTCTTCCCTTTGCCCAGAACAGTCTTGCCATCCCTGCTCCCTTCTCTGCGTGACTCACACTTCATTCGGTCTTAGACATGCTTCCTCCAGAAAGCCTTGTCTGGCCACCAGGTCTGGTACTTTTCCCGTGCACTGCCTCTCTTTTCTCTGCTGTAGCAGTTACCTACCATCTATAAGGCCTATCTGCTTGTCTACATCTTCCACCAGGCCAGAAGGTTCATCTCCTACTCACCAGCATATCCTCACCACTTAACACAGTGCTAGGCATATACCAAGTAAATATCTGAGTGAACGGAGAAATAAATGAACAGATTCTTCTCAGCAGCCCTCCTCCATCCTTCCTGCTTTGAGGATTTATCTTATGGTGATAAATAAGCCAAACTGATAGCTTACATAAGGATCTAACAATCATACATGCAGATTTTCCTGACATTCCCAACTACTGCAAGTTCCTCACACATCAAGTGTCATGGCCACAAATCAATCAAGTCAGTGGACGATATTCTATTAAAATAAATATATGTATATTAAAAAATACTCCAGGCCATGTGTTTCCATTGAGTTCTGGGAAACATGGCTGCCACACACCTAGAGGTAACCCCCTAACCTTCCTATGTGGACAGCTGGCCCAGAATGAAAAATTGGGGTACTGGGAGTTGAAAATTTAGGCAAGATTACCTAGTGAGATCCTGGCAAAGGTGAGGACAGATTTTACAACTCAACCTGAATTCTGTTTAGAGCATTTTTCCATATTTTCTCCAACACAATATGATGCTGTACCTTCACAGCCTGCTTCAACCAGTCTCTTCTAACTCATATTACCAGCCAAAATGGACTGGTCCATGGAACAGGAGCCATTTTACTGAGGGAGCCCTTCTATATGAGTTTGGTGAAGAAATTCAGAGAACCATATTTCCACTAGAGTCTTTTGGTAGGGAGTACCTGAATCAGCTGCTCCATACCAAAAAGCAAAGACACAATGAGATGAAACCATTAAGATATGTTTGCTTCGATGCAGACCCAGGAGCCAGCACTATGGCAAACCAGCACAGAAGAAAGGAAGCTAATTTTGAAGGATACTTTTAAGTCACCCCTGTCCTTTCACCCTTGCACATTGGGGCCAGGGGCCAGGAAGTCTGCTGGTGGCCGATACCTGGCTCTTATAAGTACAGCTGCTGCTTTGTTCCTCTGAACCAGAAAGCACTTATCATTGTCACTCATAGTCTGGCCTAAATTGTATTCATTGCTAAAGAAAGAACAGCTTGAAGCCAGAGAACAGCAATGAAAAAATGGTTATTTTAGGAGCAAAAGCTTTTGGCTGCCACTTAAAGGACACATGAGCCTCCTTATTCCAGCCTGAGCAAGCAGTTCTTAATGTTGCTACTAGCCCCTTTTCCCAGAGTTGATTTATAACTTGATAGACATAAGCATTTGCTCTAGCATGCCAGGCTGCAATTTTCTGAGAAAGTGTCACTTCTATTATAGCATCATGCTGTTTATCTGCAGATCCTATTTTTAACACTTCCCATAAAAAAAACAAACAAAAAACTCTTTCATTTGTGTAATAAATAACCATTTTTTTAAACTTTTGCATATTTTTTTCATTTGTTCATCATTACTCTACAACATGGGAAGGGCAAGAATGTATTCAAATTTTACCAAGGGAAGGTAAGGACCTTGTGTAATTTCCCAGTTGAGCAGCACACTTACTGTATGCCCAATTCACCTTAGTGTAAAACCCAGGGTGGTTGGGGTCTTGATAATTAGAAGAAAGAAACATTAAAAAACAAACAAAACAAACCCTGGCTGGTAGCACAGTGGATAAGGCGCCGGCCTGCAAACCCAAAGGTTGCAGGTTCGATTCCCCAGCCAGGGCACATAACAAGGTTGCAAACCAGGTCTCCAGTCAGGTCTGTGGCTGGAGGCAGGTGAAAAGCAACCATACATTGATGTCTCTCTCCCTCTCTGCCTCTCTCCCTTCCCCTCTTTCTAAAAAATAAATAAAATCTTTAAAAAAACAAACAAACAAACAACAACAACAAAAAACACACCCATTTTTGAACTGGGCAGTCACAGAACTGATGTGTATTCAGGGCCGATACGCATTGTGTGACCCTACTGTTGTGGAAATATTGAAATACTTCTGTACCAAGTGGTAAATGCTACTGTCCCAAGCCCTTAAGTGGCTCCTCCAACGACTGGCCTCCTCAGACCCCTTGCCAGGATCCCCAGGGCCTTCCCATGAACTTGTGACTGCAAGGCCAGTGCCTGCCAAAGCACAGGAGAGCCCAGGGCCCCTCACGTATCTTTAGGGCCGGAGTCTGTGCTGGCTGCCAGCTGGTGCTGACCAGCTCCATTATCAGCCCCCTGGGGTCACTGAATGGAACCATAATGGATATTCATTATGATAGTCCTATGCTATCAAGGGAGGATTTGATGGTGTTCAGAGTCCTCTATTTAAGAAAGCAAAGAAAGGCAGAATTCATTTTAGAAAGAGTTTTCTTAACACAATTTAAAGCAACAAAGGTCTGGTACTTGGAGGGATAAGCTTTAGTTATCTGGGTAAGTAATTTACGTGAAGCACTCTGTTCTTTAGAAATACCAAGAAATCAGTGGTCATTTTATACACCAGCAAGTTTCCAGATGTGCGCACAGCCCAGCAGCAGCAACGTTGCTTGGTAATTTGTTAGAAATACAGAATCTTGGCCCCACCCCATACCTACTGAATCTGGCCCTCTGGGGGTCCAGCCACCCACATTTAGAACCACTGCTCTACACCAGGGTCCCCAGGATGAGGGGAAGGGGGCTGGTCAAATATGCAGGTTCCAGAGCTCTGTCCTGTTTCTGTGCCTTAGCCAGAGACAGGACAGAGCATGTGGTGACAACTGATGTAAATTGCAGCAAACTTTTCAAGTGGAGATAAAGACTAATAATGTAATAATTTTATTATACATATCTATACAAACGGGCAGCCCTAGGGCTTACAATGTCTGTCCGCTGCCTTATTTCTCTTCACATTCATTACTAAAGACACTTTATAACAGCATCACTTTCTTTTCTTGATCGTTCCTGCCCCAGTCAGAATGACACTCTTATCTTTGTTACATCCCAGCCTCACCTCTATCTTTTAATAAAATTTATCACATTGTATGAAAATAATCTTAAAGGTCTTCCCTTTCTCCTGAGTTCCTTATGAACCAAGTTATATTCCAACTTTTGTTTCCAGGAATTTTAGCTCAGGGCCTTCAGTCAATAATGTTTATTGAGCAGCTACTGTGTGGCAGGTATCAGGGACACGATAATGAAGCAGAAAAGACTAAGTTGTCCTCATGGACCTATGACTAATTATGCAGGGAAATTCTAGGAGGTTGTAAAATAGATTCCCAATTGTTATGCACTAAATGTTTTGTGTCCCCCACCCCAATATCCATATCTGGAAACCTTACCCCACCCCCATGTGATGGTGTTCAGAGGTGGGGCCTTTGGGAGGTGACTGAGTTTATATGTGGCCATGAGGGGTAGGGCCCCAGTGATGGGATTAGTGTCCTTATAAGAGAAAGGGAGACCCATCTCTCTACCAATGAAGACACAGGGAAGAGGTGACTCTCCCTGGGGAAGCAAATAATCAGCATCTTTTTTTTTTATCCTCCCCTAAGGATATATTTATTTTTTTAATTGAATTTAGAGAGAGGGACAGGAAGAGAGATTGGGAGAAAGATAGCAATGCGAGAAACATCCATCACTTGCCTTCTGTACACATCCCAGCCAGGAACTGAACCCGCAACCCTTCCGTACACAGGACAATGCTCCAGCCAATGGAGCCACACAGCCAGGGCCAAATCTATCAGTATCCTGATTTGGGGCTTCACAGCTTCCAGAACTGTGAGAAATAAATGTCTACTGTTTCATCTGCATAGTCTAAAGAATTTTGTCACAGCAGCCCAAGCTGAATGATAAATACCAATGAAGACAGAAACTGGTTCCCAGAAGTAAGACATGGCAAATTGCCAGTCCTAAGATGGGGACTGTGAGCTGAGGCAGATGAGGAGCAGTGGAGACCCCCACATATGTCCAGTTAGGAAATTGCAATCATCGCCAAGACAGCAAAGCAAGCAGGTTGAAGGGTACCGCCTGTGTATCTCAGGATTTCAAGCACATGTTTATCGAGGCTAGCCCTTTAGGGCTTAATAAAAAATAACTGAAGACCAGGATGTTATTTGGTGGTAAAGTCTTCCAGTAAACTTTAGTAAGGCCCTATAGGAAATACAGACTCTTTTCCCTCCACTGCCTACTCCGAAAGGAAAGGAAATGCAGACTTGTGTGATGCAGGCTTTCCAACTGTGGCTTAAAAGTCAAAGTTGCAGTCCCAAGACAATGAAGTCAGTAAGAGTAAAGATCAGGAACATGAAGATAATAATGTGTTCAAGAGCACCCATGGTTACAAGCTACCTGTGGTCAAGGGCAAACAGGCCTTATGGTACTATATAGGTGCCCATGACATGACAAGACAGAGGCCACAGAACCAAAAGTTAGCTTGATAAGCAGAGCACCAGGGCCTTCTCTAAAGGCCTGCCTCCCCGTGGCTAGGGACAAGACCTCAGGTAACAAGCTCTGAGTGAAAAGATCATGTCCAGGGCTGCCCACGGAGGGGTAGCCAAAAGAAATGTAAAGCCTTGCAAGCCTTGATCTGACCTATGTCACCCACCTAGCTGGCAATGAATTTCTGTAACCTCTTGCTCTCTGTCCCCTGCCTGTTGTGAGTGGGTTTCCCCTCAGGCTCAGGGGCCATGGCTTAGACCTGGGGTAAGCCTGCTGCATCCTGGTCAGACTTTTCCTTTTGTTTGCTTCTTTTTTCTTTTTCTACTGTTATATTAATTTCACATGTACAACATAGTGTGTTGAGTTATTCGTATACTTTTCAAAGTGACTGCCACATAAGTCTAGCAATCAATAGTCACTGTATCTAGTTATTACAATTTTATTGACTCTATATCCTATGCTGTACATTACATCTCTATGGCTCATTTTATCATTGGAAGTTTGCTTCTTAATCCCTTGACCTTTCACACCCTTCCCACCTACCGCCTCTAGCAACCATCAGTTTGTTCTTGGTATATATGAATTTGTTTTTGTTTTGTTTATTTGTTTTGGGTTTGTTTAGATTTCACATTAAATTCAAGTCATACAGTATTTGCCTTTCTCTGTCTGACTTAACATAAAACTCTCTAGGTCAATCTATGTTGTCACAGATGATGGGATTTCATTCTTTTTCATGGCTCTATAATATTCCATTAACATATGTACCATTTATTCATTCATCTATTGATGGACATCTATGTTGTTTCCATATTGCTTTATTTTTTCATTCTTTCCTTTTTGGTGGGTGCTTTGGTTTTCTATTATAAAGTAAAACAGATAATGAAAACTACACAAAGGAAATGTATGGCTAAATGAGATATCCTACTGCAACACCCCTGCTGACACCTCCCTGAGGCCCACCTCCCTGCATCACCAGTACTCTCTAAGAAGCTGCACCCTCCATATTCAGCCTGCCTGTGCCCAGACAAGCATGTTTAACACACTGTAGAGGACAAACCCACCCATGTGCTATCTTTAAAGGGACCCAGAAAGTCCAAACCATCTATTAAAATCCCTCTAATCTGTTTTTAAGATGCACTTATAAAGTGATGACATTTATGTTGATCACTCAGTTAATTATTTGACAACAACCAAAACAATAAAAACTGGAGTTCTAAAATAACTATCAGAAGTCAGGCACTGTACATATTATCTAGCTCCTCTCAATAATTGTGAGATAGTGTTCATCTTTTGTAAGTTGGTGGATTGAGTCTGAAAAGTTTCGTTGTTTTTCCCATGATCTTATGACCCATGTCTGGGATTTCAATCTCATTCTGCCTGATGTGGAAGCCTGGACTCTTCCCAATTACCCCACTCCTATGTTAGCAAAAGGTAGCAGAGTATGCCACCCCAAAATATGGCTCTTTGGCATAAGGATTATTTTGAGCTGATTATTTTGGGAAACTATAGGTATAGGATGAGCTCTGAAAACAGAGTATAAATTACCCTTTTATAGATTAGATTTACATTAGAAAGAGGGCCTGTACCAGGAAGAGAGCCATTAGCAGAGATCACTGCTTCATCTAGGAGACTTGTCCACATGGCAGAGTGACTTTCTTTTTCACACCTTCCCATGAATTACCACCCCACCCCACCCTGACTTGGAAGCCCCAGCAACCCCTTTCCTTGGCTCAGTATCTCAGTCATCTCTCTGCCTCTTGAGTCTCCTATCTTTGCAGGGCTTCTGTACGTACATAATTAAATCTTTTCTCTTATTAATCTATTAAAATGGGAAGGTCCTCAGCCAAGAACCTGGAAGAGTATACAGAAAAAATTTTAGATGAAATTTTCAGTGAATTAGATTTAAATAATTTCAAATAAATGTGTACTGAGCATACAAAATGAAATGAATCCACGAATACTTCTACAAGATGATGAAAATCAAATAGAGCCCTCAAAAAGTACCTAAATAATTCTCAGATACACACACACACACACACACACACACACACACACACACACAAAGAAGTGATATAAAGGGCCACAGTGGTTCAGAGAAAGAAAAGCTCATCAATCTTGATCGACCATGAAGGGCTCTGTGAAGAAGCGGGCATTCGGGCCTAGGTGGACACATGCAACTATGCTAAGGACAGACACAGCGTGGGAGTGCAACAGAGTTTTCTTCTGACTTGACTATCAGACACTTGTCGATGTGGAGCTGACTACAGGTCACTAGCACATACCACTGACTCCCACCACCAGTCTGGAATGTCAGACGGTGGTGTTTCTGCCAACCAGGTTGGGGCCTGCACCTAACGACACCTCACAATGCACAGCCTCAACACTTACGGACATCCTGGCTACCTCTGCACATCCGCCTCCATGCACTGGAATTAGGTAACTTTATTTTTTAATTCATGTACTGACAAATTGCACATTAGGATATTGTTACTTATTGGCACTTTTCAAATCATGTCCTCAATCACAAATAAGTATTAAGGAAAATGTAACTGCTTTATGCTGTGCTTTTACCCTAAACTTTACACCCACTTAAGATAGCCTGTTCAGGCGTCACCACCAGAATTTTTTCTGCATAGCATCCTGCAAGTGCAAAAACATAATCATCCATAATGTAGGTTTCTTTTCCTTCCCAAAGACTGAAACTAATCTCAAGAATTTCAACTTAAATTATATTTTCTACTTATTGAACTCTTAAGATACTCATGGAACTGAAATAGAAGGTAAGGTAAGTGAGCTTAATACCTTCAAAGACCCACACTGAAAGTTAAATAACAATTTAAATTATTATATGATGATTGTTTCTGTTAATTGTTGACTTTCCTGCATGTCCTCCTCTAGACTCAGAACTTCTAGGGATTATGATATTTAATTTATGTAACTTGGCCATAAGCTCACTGTTTGGCACTTTGAAGGCCTTCAGCAAATATTGCTAATGGTGAATAAATAGAATAAGTGAATAACAAATAGCTGATGAAAGACTGGATAAATAAATAATGAAGGAATGGAGAAATAGGCAAAGAATTGACAGAATAATAGGAGTCCAGGGTAGGGAGAAATTATGCTGGTTGGAGTATAAAGTGGGAATAAAGGCTTGAGCTGGATTTATCGATAACAAAAATGCAAATAAACTCTCATACTCAGGAGTCTCTCTCTGATTTACTGGTTCTTCCCAAAGTCAGACTGTATCTCAGAAACTCATTCTATTCAACCTCATGCCTCTTTACCTCCAAATTGCCCAGTCCTCTCGCCATCATCACTACCTCTGTCTAAATCAACACATCCTTCAAAATCTAATTCGCTCTTCAGGGAACAGTGTCATTAGTGATTCACAATGGTCTAGCATTTGACATAGAATCGGAGGCTGTCCTACAATGCAGTCTCTAATAAAACTAGGCTGTCCTGAACCCCTGGGTCAAGTGTGCTTTCCTTATTGAAGAACAGAATATTGTGAAAGTATTGAAGACATAAGCACAGGGTCAGAAAGCAAAATATAAAATGAAGCTTTTTTTTTTTAGTAATAAAAATAATTAAAAGGCAAAAATATCTAATTCATGGAAACAGGTAAGTGGATTTTTTAATGTAGTCCATCTATAAAATAAAACACTTAGTAGTACAAAGGAAGAAACTATAGACATGGATGACCCTCGAAAGCAATAAGTGAAAGCCACCAGACACAAAAGACAATATACATATGATTCCATTTGTCTGATGTTCTGGAAAAGGCAAAACTTTAGGAAGAGAAAACAGATCAGTGGTTGTCAGGAGCTAGGGGGAGGTGGGAAGAAAATCAGCTACCAAATGGCACACAGAAATTTTGTAGTAGTGAATAATTCTATGGCTTGATCATATGATGCTGCATATATTTTTAAAGGTTTTTGTTTGTTTGTTTGTTTGTTTTTAGATTTTATTATTTTTAGAGAGAGGGGAAGGGAGAAAGGCAGAGAGGGAGAGAGGCATCAATATATGGTTGCTTTTCACCTGCCTCTATCTACGGACCTGGCTGGAGACCTGGTTTGCAACCTGGTTAGGTGCCCTGGCTGGGGAATTGAACCAGTGACCTTTGGGTTCGCAGGCCTGTGCCAATCCACTGAACCACCAACCAGCACTCGTTTTAGTATTTTAGAGGGGAAAATGTGACATATGTAACTTACCAGGTTCAACAAAATTGCTTTCCTGCCCTACTAGTGGCTCAGTGGAAAGGCCTGTAAACCCAAAGGTCACAAGTTTGATTCCCAGCCAGGGCACATAACCAGGTTGCATGCCAGGCCTCCAGCCAGGTCTGAAGCTGGAGGCAGGTGAAAGGCAACCATATATTTAAAAAAAAAAATCACCATGGACATGGACAACAGGTGGAATTGACTTTGGGGAGGGGGGACAGAGGGGAGCAAAAGGGGGATGGATGTAATACAACAACAATAAAATTTAAAAAGAAAAAAAAATCACTTTCCTATATTAACATTACAAAATCCAACCATTTTTATTTCATTCTCCTTACATCTAAAATGCTGGAATTCCTGATTTCCAAACTTGCCTACTTTCTTTTTCTTTTTTTCATTCTGAATGTAAATCTCTTTTTAATTAAAGTATAGTTGAAAAAGGCGATGGATATAATAATAAAATAAAATAAAAATTTTTAAAAAGTATAGTTGATATATTATATTAGTTTCAGGTGTACAACACAATGATTTGACATTTACTCATATATACCTTACAAACTGATCACCATGAGAAGTCTGGTAACCATTGTTCAAAGTTATTGTGTTGCCATTGACTATATTCTCTATGCTGGACTTTGTAACCCTGAGACATATTTATGTTATAACTATGGGTTTATACTTATTTGCTATAGCTATGGGTTTGTACCTCTTAATCCCCCTCACCTCTTTACTCATCCCTACACCACCCAACCCTCTGGCAACTATCAGTTTATTTTCTATGAGTCTGCTTGTTTTGTTTGTTCATTTGCTTAGTTTTTAGATTCTACAAATAAGTGAAATGACGTATTTTTTTTCTCTGACTTATTTCAGTTAATACCCTCTAGTGTTATCCATGTTGGCACAAAGGCAAGATATTGTTCTTTTTCATGGCTGAGTTATGTTTCATTTTGAGGGTATGTGTGTGTTTGTGTCCACTTCTTTATCCATTCATCTATCAATGGACACCTAGTTTGCTTCCATATCTTAGCTATTATAAATCATGCTGCTTTGAATATAGGGGGTACATGTATCTTTTTAAATTAGTGTTTTGTTTTCTCCAGATAAGCATCCAGAGGTGGAATTGCTGGGTCCTTCTTCATCTCTTATTGTAGCCTTTTTTTTTAAGTGGAAAAAAACAGGCCAAAACTAGAAATAAAAAAAATATATGAAAGAAAAGAATCTCAAGGTGCTGGCCTATGAACCCAATGGTCACTGGTTCAATTCCCAGCCAAAGCACACAACCAGGTTGCAAGCCAGGTCTCCAGCCAGGTCCCCAGCTGGAGGCAGGTGAAAGGCAACCATACATTGATGTCTCTATCCTCTCTGCCTCGCTCCCTTTCCCTCTCTCTAAAAATAATAAATAAAATCTTTAAAAAGAAAAAAATCTCACTAGAAAAGGCAAACATATAGTAAAGGTAGTAGGCCAACCACTTATAAAGCTAGTATGAAAACAATAAAAATGGCAATATGTACATACCTATCAATAAATGTAAATGGACTAGGGCTTCATCAAAAGATACAGGGTGACAGAATAGATTTTAAAAAGAAACAAAGCACCAAGACCATTATATCGCTGCCTACATAGACTCACTTCAGATCAAAAGATGAACAGAAGGCCCTGGCTAGTGGCACAGTGGATAAGGTGCTGGCCTGCAAACCCAAAGTTTGCTGGTTCAGCCAAGGCACATAACCAGGTTGAAAGCCAGGTCTCCAGCCAGGTCCATAGCTGGGGGCAGGTGAAAGGTAACTGTACATTGATGTCTCTCTCCCTCTCTGCTTCTCTCCCTTTCCCTCTTTCTGAGAATAATAAGTAAAATCTTTTTTTAAAATTAAAAATGGAAAAGTAAGAAAAGGGAGAGAGAGAAACATCAACAAGTTGCTCCTATAAGCACCCCAACCAGGGACTGAACCTACAACCTGGCTAAGTGCCCTAGGAATCAAACCCACAACCTTTCAGTTTATAGGACGACACTCCAACCAACCAAGGCACACCAGCCATGGCATTCTAGACAGCAGGGAAGGACTCTATGCCATGAAGCTGTGCATGTCCACCCAATACCCACCGATGTGAAACACAGGTCCTAGGAGGTGAACACCAGGGCACCACCCAACACCCCTCCCTCCACTGGCTCAGGCTTCACTTTCCTAAAATAGAAAGGTGCTAAAGCTAACCTGGATCATGACTTAGATTTGTAGAAGCAAGTGTTCAGAAATGAATACATATAAAGAAAAAAAGGAAAAGAAAATTTTAAGACATGGAAATGGACATTGAGACCCTTTTACTCACACCTGTTTGTACATTCTAATTCCTGTTAAAACACAGTGTGAGGCTCGAAATTGCCCACTGTTGCCCACCACTGCCCACCACTGCCTTGAGAAATCCTCAATAGCTTATTCGGCAGAACTGCCTCAGCAAGATTTTCCCCTTTATCTTAGTGCTGTAGGGCCAAGCGTTTAATGAGCCTGCTCTCTTTGTTTTCAGTGCTCATGGAATAGGAGCATTTTCTCCTAAGCATGCAGAGAGAGTGATTGAATCCTGTATTCACAGGATCAGCTCAGAAGTCATGAGGGGCTGAGCGATGTGCTCTGTAGGGGAAATCAAAGTAGAAAAAGAAAGACAAATTATTTCAGAATCTGATGTGTATGCGGTGGTCCCATCTTTCACGCTAGTGATGAGAGAAAATGATTTCTTAAATTTAAATATCTTATTGTTCATGCTATTATAGTTGTCCCAATTTTCTCCCTTTGCTCCCTCCTCCACCCAGCCTGGCCCTGACTCCCACAGTCAGTCCCCACACCCTAGTCCATATCCATGAGTCATTCACATATGTCTTTTGATTAATCCCTCACCTTCTTTCAACCAGTCCCCACATCCCCTCTTTGGATTCCAAGCAGAAAACATCATCCCTATTTATGGTCAAACTACTTCTCAGCTTAGCATATTTGGTTAAAATGTGCAAGTCTGTGATGGGTGCCAACCTGTCCTGCTCCAAATCCCTTCCAGTGAGCAAGATCGGGCAGGGAGATAGCCACACGCTGCAAAATCACTGTATTCCTCTAAGTTTCCCAAAGCACCATAACCAGGTAGAAAATGGTTTTGGTTCACAGGAAGAGGCAAATTCTCCCATGCATTTGCTGATGTGTGCAGAATTTTGTAAACGCTCTTTAAAAATTAAGCCTACTACGATTGCCATTTGAACTTCCAAAAACATTTATATTCATGTAATTAGAGTTTGTATTATATGGGGAGAATTTAACAATCTAGTTATAGATAAAATAAAATGGAGGAGGTTCAGGACCCTATATCTCTTTGCATATTATTCTTGAAATAATTGCAATATATTGTCATTGTTTTAATTATTAATTTTATAATAATTCACTTGTAACTCTAAGTTTCAGGGAGTGTTAAGTGTCTCCTACAGTATGTTACCTTTTTGGGATCGTTCAATAATCAGTGAGGTAGGTAGAATTACCACCTACATTTTATAGATGGGGAGAGTGGAGCTGAGAGATTCCCCCAGGACAGCCAGCTAGGAGGCAAAGGGT
Organism: Noctilio leporinus; assembly: GCA_004026585.1. Classification (NCBI taxonomy): domain Eukaryota; kingdom Metazoa; phylum Chordata; class Mammalia; order Chiroptera; family Noctilionidae; genus Noctilio; species Noctilio leporinus. Next base: position 88,026 of record PVIW01005326.1, read on the forward strand.
CAAAACTCAAAAGTAGGCCTGATTGGGGTCATCTGGGCTCTGCCCTGACTGAACTCAGGCCTGCAGGTGGCCTCAGCACAGCACAAATCAGATGAAGACAGAGTATGGACTCTGGCTGGCTTCCCCTCCTCAACCAGCATGGACACATTCAAGCCAAGGAAGGAAAGAGCAGGATAAACAACTCGAGTGGCTAGTAAGGTCCCCTGAAATGTATCATGAAGGTTAAACCACACAGAGCTGTTCGCATGGAAGGACAGAAGAGAGTCCTCCTCCAAAGACCAGCCATCAAGTAGGCTGCCTGCCAATATCCATTGGTCCCTGAAGCTTTGTTTGCCCCTCGCCTCAGGGCTCGCCACTGGAAAAAGGAAAAAAAAAAAAAAAAAAAAGTGTTTTGGAATAACAAAATACCAAGCAGAGCTCACACTCAAATTATAAAGTAATCAGAAACACTTTCAAATAAGTCTTCTCCAGGAAATGAGTATTCAATACATGAAGCAATGCTAGACTAGAATGAAAAAAAAAAAAAAAAAAAAATCACTTAGCGACCTTGGAAATAGACTATGTAACTGTTGAAATAAAAAAAAAATAGATACCAAAACCTAAGAAGGAAAAAGAGAGAAAACCAATGCTGAAGAGTTAATAACTGAACTGGAAGACAACAGCAAGCAATTCTCCTAAACTGGGGGGTAAGGTGATGAAAGTATAGATAGAATCCAGACACCTGAGGGCAGAGACAGAGGGGCCAATAGCAGTTTAATTGCAGGTGTGGGCAAGAAGAAGAAGAACTCAGAGACGCAATACTCAGCAATTTAAGATATAAGAATATCCCCCCATGAAGAAAGGCACAGTTCTCAGATTGAAAGGACCTTCTACTGCTGAGCATTGAACTAGTTAGGGGGAAAATACTTAAGACTATCATACTGAAATTTGAGAATAGCATTAAAAACCAATCGAAAAGAAAAACAGCTTAACTCCAAAAAAATCAGCATGACAGTAATTCTTATCAGCAAAGCTGGGTACAGGAAAATAATGAAGCAGAACCCTTAAAGTGCTGAAGAAAAAGAAATTTGGAGTCTAAAACTCTGTATTCAGCAAAACTATTGCTTAATTGTGAGTGAGACATACAAGCATTTTTGAGGACACAAAGAATTGGTTTACCACTCACAGATGGTCACTAAGAGATCCTAAGGGATCTTTTCCAACAAAAAATTAGTAATTGCCTGTGAACTATTTTCTGGAACCAACTCAGGTGATTTCAAGAAAGGGAGTGCGGGAGGGAGCAAACCTGTGCCAAAGTTTTATCTTCTTGGAAGGTGGAGCTCACTATATATATATATAGCCATTATTAGGGAAAAATAAGTAAATACATGTATTTATAACTTAAGAGTACTCTATAGAAAAATAAGTTTGCATGTACAAATTTTGAAAAGCTAAGGAAAAATACTATCAAAGAAAACTTAAAACACGAAAAGCATAACCCAATTTGGATTTTGTTAAAATTAAAAAAGGTGTGCTCTGCAAAAGACAATTAGAGAATAAAAAGCCACAGACTGGAGAAAATATTTGCAAAACAGATATCTGATAAAGGACTTTTATCTAAAACATACAAAAAAAAAACCTCTTAAAACTCAAAAATAAGAAAACAAACAACTTGATTTACAAATAGGAAAAAGATCTGAATAGATATTTCACAAAAGAAGTTATATAGCCCTGGCTGGTGGCACAGTGGATAGGTGCCAGCCTTTGAACCCAAAGGTCCTGGTTCAATTCCCAGTCAGGGTACATAACCAGGTTGCAAACCAGGTCTCCAGGTAGGTCCATAGTTGGAGGCAAGTGAAAGGCAACCATACAGTGATGCTTCTCTCCCTTTCTTCCTCCCTCTGCCCTTCTCTCTAAAAAATAATGAATAAAATCTCTAAAAAAATGTTACCATCTCATGGTTAAACTGTAATAACTAATATTATAAACAGGACTTTGTTGCCATTTTTAATCTCAGGTTCATTAGCCTGAATTCCTTCATATTTTAAAATTCTTTAGATTCAATAAGCACACACATCACTTTTAAATAGTTAAGAAACAGTCATACCTTAAAATCATAGTGATATAGTTACTGCCTACTCAGTATCTCTTCTACAACTAATAAGAATCTCAGAGCCCTGGCTGGTGGCTCAGTGTATAGGCACAGGCTAGATTCCTAGTCAGGGCACATAACCAGGTTGCAAGCCTGGTCTCCAGCCAGGTCCATAGCTGGAGGCAGGTGAAAGGCAAACAGACATTGATGTTTCTCTCCCTTTCTTCCTTCCTCCCTACCCTTCTCTCTAAAAATAATGAATAAAATCTTTTTTTTTAAAGTTACACAGATGGCACATAAACATATGAAAAGATGCTCCACATCATGTAATTAGGTAAATACAAATTTAAACAACAATGAGATTCCTCTACAAGATGACTAGAATGGATAAAATCTAAGACAATGACTATACCAAATGCTGGTGAGGACGTGGAGCAATAGGAACTCGCATTCATTGTTGGTATGAAATCAAAATGGTAAAGCCACTTTGGAAGCCTGTTTGGCAGTTTCTTATGAAATTAAATATGTTCTTACCATATGTTCCAGAAATCAACTTTCTGGTATTTACCCAAAGGAGCTGAAAACTAATGTTCATACAAAAACCTACACATGGATATTTATAGAAGCTTTGTCCATAATTGTCAAAACCTGGACCCAACCAAGGTTTCCTTCAACAGGTTAATGAATAAATAAACTGTGGTACATCAGAACAATAGAACATTATTCAAGGATTACTCTTAAATAAGCTATCCATCCACAAAAGACATGGAGCAATCTTAAGTGCATATCACTATGCAAAAAAAAAAAAAAAAAAATTGCCACAATCTGTATGATTCCAATCAAATGATATACTGGAAAAGGAAAAACTATTCAGACAGTGAATGAACATCAGGGGTTGGGGTAGGAGGTGATGATCTGACAGAGCACAAAGGATTTTTAAGGCAGTGAATATATTTTGTATGATACTGTAATGATAGACACATGTCATCATACATTTGTCACAGTGTGACCCCATAGTGCTGACCTTACAGTGTGACCCTACAGCACTGAATTCAGAGTTCCATATATATCATCACACCTAAGACATCACTTCAGCCACAATATTGCTGGTGTTGCCCTGGTGCAACTTGTCAACATATTATCTCACATAAGAAATTCTGGATGATAGACTCAGAATCATGGAATACCTCTCCAACCTTGGGTACTTTAATCATACTCTACAGCCATACTCATAAAGCCAACACCACCCCTGAAATATATCACAGACTCCAGACACACAGCTCTAGAGTTACGCAGACTTACAGCCGGAAAGACAAATCATATCCCTAAGCACAGTAACCACACAGGTATCAGATCACCAGTCACATCACAAGTATCACCTTAGTTACTAACACCATATTTATCATCACAGACCATAATTTCATCAATGTACTTTAAAAGAAATTCCTGAAAACTCAAACTCATGAACAATCTAAAAATGCTAGCTTCACCCACGGTATAATCAAATCTGCTTTATCTTCTCACCCAGACTCAGGGGCACCAGCAGCCTGACGGGGTATATGCACAGCCTCCTTAGATTGTTTCCTTTTGCATTTACTTCCTCTGTTTTTCTGGGACACATATTTGAAAAAGGAATACATTATGGGGAAAATATACACTAAGAAGGGACCATTTTAAAAATGGATTCCTTTAAAAAGTAATTCAACTTCAATTAATAACTGGCCTCTCGGGGGAGGAAAATGCCACTGGGATACCCACCAGCTGTAAAAGGTTGTTCTGTGGCCCTAAAATTTTGCCAGCTTCTCCCCTAGCTGTGCAGCACATGGTTACAAGTTCACATAATCATAAATTGCAAGAACAGAACATTTGAAGACCCTCCCTGCAAATGCTGACTGATAATATCTGGGACCAGCTAAAGATTCAAGAAACTAGATTTTATGAGAAAGCAAATTCAAAGAAGTCTAAGTGACAGTACCAAGACCTAATTTATTTTCAAAAAATCATTTTAGGTGGATATATTAGATTGTGCCCAAGGGAGATTTTTCACTCAATGTGAGAGGAAGATAAAATAATCCTGAAAAGAACACTGGTGGAATCTAAAGACATGGATCTCGTCTCAGTCCCTGTCCCTGGAACACTGGGCAAGTCCTGGAACTGACCTTTCCTAGTCTTGGTTTCCTGACCTAGAAATGAGGACATTGGGCTGCCATATAATTTTATTTCTGAAAGTCCACAATTCCATAAAGAGTCAACAAAAATGTTTGCAAAAAATGATCTATAACAGTGTTGTATAATTCAAACAGAAGGCAAGTCACATACAGTTCTTTTCTAGTAGCGGCACTAAAAAAAAGCAAAAAGAAACACAGAAAATAATTCTTAAATGGAATTTATTTAACCTGACATAGCCAAAATATTATTTCAATAGGTACTAAGCATAAAACAGTAAGAGATGCTTTACATTCTTTTGTAATAAGTCTTCAAAATCCAGTGTGCCCATGTCAGGGGAAGGAACTTGCCTGTCTATACATGGCTGGGCCTTCCTATAGGGTCAGTTAAGGAGACAGCTTTAGACTTAATCTTATCCCCAGAGCCTCCAGAACACTGAGCTCCAGAGGTAACTGACTTAGCAACTTTGAGCAGGCCAATGTCACCCTTATATTACTTTTTGGTTTCAGCCTCCTTTGTTCCAACGTGTATGTAAGACTGCCTTGATGTAAGCTCTTTGTGTACAATGCTATTGTGGAAGAGTGGAAAACCCAGGCCTGGGAAGGCCAGCACCCCCCAGCACCCAGCCACATGGAAGCAGGAGAGTGGGTGTAGAAATGCCCACACTCTGCACTCATTAACCTAAGCTTGCAGCTACTATAAGAGTGGGACAACGGAGCGTGCGCATGCCAACACCTGCAGCTGCCCAGCTGTGTGGCCATTAGCTTCCCACTATAATAAAGCATGCAAAACCTCCTCAAGGTTCCACGCAAGTTCTTCTTCACCCCCAGACAAGGTCCTTCCCTGCTATCATCACTTGGTGGTCTCGCACCCAACAAGAGTGGACCTGATAGCATGGGACACATGCACAGCTCAATACTCATTCATAGTCACCTTCAACTTTGATGATATCAGACTCTAGAAAGGAATGCCTATTCTGTGCAGTGTCTTGGATTCTCTGAAGGACAGATATCAGGCAGATCAGTTGGAAATACAACTTTTAAACTTTCCCCTCATCAGGAAAAATTTCTATCTCCTCCCCTACCTCTCTGGTTTCTATGCCAGCCTCTCTGCCCTCCTCATATCTTAGCTGAAATACTGTAACAGCCCCTAACTGTGCACTTCATTTGCAATCTTCACTGGTCTTCATCGTTCACACCTGGCCCAATTTATGTTTACCTGCAGTGCCTTCTCAATCACCTGCCCACACTGGTGTCTTCTCTTCCAGAAAATTTACCTGAACCCTAACATCAGAAAATCAGATAATGGAAGAGTGAAATAGAGTTGAAAATTCTATTTCCAAACAGGAAATATCAACATGAACATGAACTTTGAGTGGACTCAGAAAGCCTATTTCCATTATTCCTGCCAACACAAGTAAACAGCACTGGTAATCTAGGAAAGGGATTGATGGAGGGAGGGCAAGGAACACAAGAGAAACCGTACTCAGCTTACACCAGGGTGGCAGACTTATTTTCACCAGGGGCCAGCCACATCAGCCTCCAGGTTGCCTCCAAAGGGCCAGATGTAATTTTATACTGTATAAATGTAACTACTCCTTAACAGTTAAGCAAGCTGGGTAGAAACAAGGTGCCAGGCCAGATAAAACAAGGTGGAGGGCCGGGTTCAGCACGCCAGCCTTGTGTTTGCCACCTGTGGCTTACACTCTTGGTGATCAGATAGGTTAGACTCAGCCGCCGAGTGAGTACTGAAATTCCAGGGGACAGACAGACAGATCGCTTAGTCTGTCAGCTACTGTAACTTTGGAAGTTCAGAAATAAAAATTCTGTAGTTTTAAAACCAAAGTTATGTTTCCTCAGTGCATTAGAATAAAGAAAAGAGGTTGCAAGCCAGGTCTCCTGCCAGGTGTGCAGCTGGAGGCAGGTGAAAGGCAACCATACATCGATGTCTCTCTCCCTTCCCCTCTCTCTGGGAATAATAAATAAACTCTTTTTTAAAAAGAATATAGAAAAGAAACTAGAGAATTATCTTAAATATGGATAATCTTTACTTGGCTAAAAATGTTTGTTAAGAGGCCTGACCCTGTAACACACTAACCTGAATATAACATCAGCCAGCATACCATTTCTCCCTTTGAATGTGAATGAACTTTACCATGATATGAAAATATCACTTAAGGCATGGGGGTAGAGCAACTATCTCTGAACTTAGTATCAGAACACAGAAGTACTTACTCCATGTAGTAGTTTGCTTACCCTAGTTTCCCAGAGGATTAGTCTCGGTAACATGCTTAAAATATTTACAGTAATCCTGAGATCTCAGCATTGCTTTCGGCTAATGCAGCATCTTCAGATAGAAAAGGGAAAAGGAGCACAGAACACCTCACTGAAATGTGTGACATGTGACATCTGCTTATTACTTAGCATAAGATTACAAAAGAGTGGAAAACATACTTGCAAATGTAAAACCTCTAAATCAAAGTCAATTAGGATTGGATTACTTCTCAGGATGAAATTTGATGATAGATCAGATTCCAGAAGTGAGAGAGGCTGTGAGAAAGGTAAGATATGAACCATCAGAGCAAGAAATTTACACACATAAACAATATGCAGGTAGGTATGTGTGTGTGCTCAACACACATACACATCTATGGTAATATCTTGGCTCAGTGAGCCTTCCGTGATTATTGATCATGAATAGAGTGTTATTTGTGCACTTTTATGAATACATCCGTGCAGGTAGCCATGCAGATGTGACTCCTTTTGTGCTGTCAGGGTAGATAGTCCATGCAACAGACCATCCACTTCAGCACTGTTCTGTCCAAGCAAGGGCCCTGTCCTAGGTCCTGGATATGTGTTTGCCCTTGAACATAATGAGGACAAACTCCCCAGGCTATGAGATCAGTTTTATTTCTGGCTTTTCTTAATGGTTGTTAACATTTTCTCTCAGCACTTCCATTGGCCTAAATGGATGTATACAACCTCTTGTGTCCAGTGTGGTATTGACCAAAAGTTATACTTAGTACATGTAAAGATTCAAGGAGGAAAGGAAGACACCCATCTTGAAAAGAGCTCTATACACATCCTCCCATTAATGGCTGAGGACTTTTTAGAGAATAATTTTAATGTATTTGTCTAACTGGCACCTTTCTAAGATCAGGGTTTGAGATAAAAATATCCTCTGGAAAAGTAAAATCAATTATTAACCAACTGAAGCCATCAACTGAGGTGTTTATTGGCCACCTGTGGGGTAGAAAATGGCCTTGATGCCTTTATTATTATTAACAGAAGGTGATAACCTTCAGAGACATTAGAGGATGGACATCATCTATAATCAGAGTGCTTGGTGGATAATCATATACCTGAATAATGACATGAAAAGAACACTTAAAGTTTCCAATAATGACTCTACATAGCCTTCTCCTAGGTTGGCCTCCATTGTTAGATTTATAGGGAGAAATGATGACAACTGAAGTTTCTGCCAGTTCTGCTGTTATGCAGAATAAGAATCTAGGTGGAGGAGCTAACCTTGGCCAACAACAGGCAACATGAGAAATATCTGTCTTATTGACAAAGGAAGCTTGATTACATCATTAAATTCTGTTGATGTATTAAATATTAATGCATGCACTTTTATATAGATTACCAATCACTAATCACAACAACCCATGAAATACAAAATTCATTTTCATCCTCATTTGTAACACAAGTAAAGAAAGCTTTTTATGTCATACAAGTAGCAAATGACAGTGTCAAAATTTGAGTCCAATTCTCTTTAACCCTAAAGCCTATCGGTGTTTCACCTCCTATACTATTTATATACAACTACCTCAAAGAAACTTCCAAACACAGTGTAGACCATTATACCAAGTCCAAAAATAATCCATAACAAAGCTCAGTCAAATTTTTATTTAGTGAGTACCCGCAGAACAGATAATACAGAAAATGAAAGAGAAATTAGGCCCAGTTCTATTTTTATTTTAAGATTTTATTTATTATTTCCAAAAAGAGAGGAAGGGAGAGAGGCAGAGAGGGAGAGAAACATCAATGTATGATTGCCTTTTCACCTGCCTCCAGCTGGGGACCTGGCTGGAGACCTGGCTTACAACCTGGTTATATGCCTGGCTGAGGAATCAAACCAGAGACCTTTGGGTTTGCAGGCCGGCACCTTATCCACTGTGCTACCAGCCAGGGCCTTATTTATTTATTTATTTATTTATTCAAACTTATTCTTACAGATTGGAGCAGGGAAAGAGAAAGAGAGGGAGAGAAACATTTGTGTGTGAGAGAAACTTTAATTAGTTGCCTCTTGCATGCTCCCTGACCCAGGGCAGGCCCACAACCTAGGCATGTACTCTGATTGGAATCAAACTCACAACTTTTTGCTTTGAGGAAGACACCCAACCAATTGATCCACATTGGTCAGGGTGACCCAGTTCTTTATTTAATTCCATTTGAGGAACAGGAAAAAAAAATGAGTAAACTGTTCTGTTCAACTTAAGTCTGATTATTGAATTAGGCTGACTGGAGATGGCAGAAAGCACAGGCCATGGGAATTAGCTAGTCCTGCCAGAAGTTAACCAGCAAGCAAGGGGCATTTCCAAATCATTTTTCTCACCTGTGAAATGAGAGGGTTCAACCATCTCTGAGGCACCTCCAGATCTTACATTCTAACATTACAGCTCTTCACACTTTCAGCTGCCCCAGTTCTCTTCACTCTCCCCTCGAAACATGGGACAGGTTGCTATGAGACAACTAAGTCCATGCAAGAACCTTATGTAAACCAAACAAAACAAAAAGCACCTTTGATGACCAGGAGAGGGCAGGAAAAATGGATGAATGTGTGGGATTTGAAGGAGGACCTTTGGAAGGTTTCTGGATTTGGTCTGTGCCATCACTGCCTGCCTGCTCTTCATTGCTAATCTTTTATTATTTTGCCAAATCCATAAATTCAATAAGATAGGGACTGGAAGCTTCTGCCCTAGATACTACTAATGCTGTAGTCCATAGAAAACAGCCCCTGCTTCCTTTCTGTCCTCACTACTCACCTGCACATCACACATACCCACAGACACTCAACTCATCTCACTTCCTACTCATGTGTGTGCACCATCCCTGAGTGTCAAACACAGGGGAGGATAAGGGAGTTCAGAGCACTCTTGCCACATGCTGGAACCAATCATGAGGTCAAAGCTCTATGACAGCACACCTGTTTTGTTCTCTATCTCTAGCACCAGAAACAGTGCTTGGAACATAGATGGACTCTATATGTATTTATTAAAATCCACAACTCTGTTTCTACTGTCTCCCTTACTACCACAAGGCTCCACCTTGATCAGACTAGAAGCTCCATAGAGGCAAGAGGACCCCTTTCCACATTAGTGTTTGAATTCCCATCCTGTGGTAAAATGTCTGAGACACACTAGCACTAGCACTAGCTTTGGGGAGTGTTAGAATTGACAAAACTACAATTCAATATCCAGGTTAAGAGAAGGATCAAATGTATCTCATTGGCAAGGAAATAATAATTCCAGAATTATTTTAACTAAATAGTATGCAGCTCAGCATATGAGTATACTCTTGAAACAGACTTATCTTTGATCCATCACTAGTTTATAAAAAATGAAAAAGGAATAAACCACTGTCTAAATTCACCTTGCTCTAGACTACTAAGATACATCAAGTGGGAGGTAATGTGCCAAGCACTTAGCTTCTCAAACATAGAGGCTCCACTATGTTAAGAAATAGGTGGTGTACAATGAAATTAAAATAATATAACTCAAATGTCTTGAATGAGAGTATATTACATGATAATTCTTTCCTTTTGATGAAAAATTACTATCATTTATTTTTTATTAAACTGTTTGGGGTCACTTTACATTTACATGAATTATAAGAAATAGTAAAGATATTTTTTTATCCTTTACCCAGTTTCCCACAATGGTAACATCTTATAAAATTGATGTTAGGTAACTCAAGATACAGAACATTTCCAAGGATCCCTTTTTCAGGTGGCCTTTTTATCCATCCTACCCCCATACTCACCTTCACCCTTGGCAATCACTAATCCATTCTCCATTTCTATAATTTTGGCATTGCATGAGTAATATAAAAATAGGATCAGACATCATGTAACATTTTAGGACTGGGCTTTTTCACTCTGGAATTCCCTGGAGATCCATCCAAGATTTTGTGTATACCAGCAGTTGGTTCCTTTGTCTTGCTGAATAATATTCTACGGTGTGGATGTACCACAGCTTGTTTAGTCATCCAGCCATTGAAAGACATCCGGTTTCTGACTAGTATTATTAGGACTACCATGAATACTGATGTATGGGTTTTCATGTGAATATTTCCATTTCTTAGGAAGAAGTGCCCAATAAACATGCAAACAGTAATTACACGTTTAATTTCATAAGAAATTGCCAAACATTTTTCCTGAGTGTCTGTACATTTTATATCCTTAGTAACAATATATAAGTGATTCGGTTTTTCTGCATCCTTGTCAGGATTGGCAATGTCACTATTTTTTATTACAACCATTAAAATAGGGATGCTGTGACTCACTTTTAATGAACATGATGATTCAGAGGTGAAAGAGAGAGAACCCCACAAAGATATGGGAATCTTAAAATGTTTTCCTAGTCCCTTGTGTTTACCTTAGGGTACACAGTAAATGAGACTCTTCCCTAACTAAAGTACTGGGTAGAAACAGAATAATACTTCACTACTGTAATACAGAACAGCTACCACACTCCAAAAATAAATAGCATATTACATGACATTCTGAGAGCATTAGCTTCAGTGTCCCAAGAGCATAGCACTTCTGGTCAAACTTTTTTTTTTTAAGATTTTATTTATTATTTCCAGAGGTAGAGGAAGGGAGAGAGGGAGAGAGGGAGACAAACATCAATGTATGGTTGCCTTTTACCTGCCTCCAGCCACAGACCTAGCTGGAGACCTGGCTTGCAACCTGGTTATGTGCCCTGGCTGGGGAATCGAACCAGTGACCTTTGGGTTCACAGGCTGACACCTTATCCACTGTGTTACCAGCCAGGGCTGGTCAAACTTTTATTGACAGTACTAGCAAATATAATCAAATAAGAAAAAAAAAAAGTAAGAATTATAACAATGATACAGGAAGAAAAAACATTTGCAGATAATGAGATTGTCTACTACACAAACTTAAGGGAATGCATAAATTATCAAAATGTATAATTTACCAGGTTGTTGGATATACAATCATTAGAAAATCCCACTAACTTACCTAGACACAAGCAACAAACAATTTAAAATGTAAGGTTTGAATAATTCCATTCCTTGTAAAGACGTAGGTATCTTGGAATCAACCTTTTAAAATGAAGAAAAATTTCATGAAAATAGATTATGATATTTTGGACTTCCAGTCAAGGTGAAGGCATAGATAGACATGCTTCATCTCCTTGTATAACCATAAGAAGGTTCACAACTAACCTCAAAACAAAAACACTCAGAAAGGCAAGAAAATCAAACTGTATGGAATTCAAGACAACCAAGAACTTTAAAAAGCCATATTCATCCAGATGGGTAGGAGGGGCAGTGGCAGGGAGCTGGGACAGAGAAGACATGGTGTGGCAGCAAAGAGGTGGCAGTTGCAGCCAGCAGAATGGGTGGTCCTGGATTCACATGCAATGGATTGAGCAATCTCAGCCCCAGGCCAGACCATATTGCATAGAGTTCTAGCACCAGGAAAATAAAGCCTCATGACTTCTGATTGTAAAAACCAATGGGGATGGGGGCAGTGAAAGAAACTGCTGGTCTCCCAGGAGAGTCCATTTAAAGGGCCCTCACAGTCCTATAACATATGCAAACCCACCCACTCTGGGAACCACCATCAGGGCAACAGCTAGAGAGGCACCAGTTCCACATGGGAAGTGGGTGAAGTAACTGGAAATGGAGTGAGCACTGAACAAGGCTCCAGCAGCCATGTAGCAGCATTGTCTCCTCTCCAATCCCTCCCCCATGTACAGAGCCACAAAACAGTAAAGCAGGTTGCCTCACTCTGGAGATTACCCAAGGCTCCACCCCATCCAATTTAATAGTGTGCTAAGATAGAAAATCAAAGCAGCTCTACCTAATATACAGAAATAAACAATGGGAGGCTGCCAAATTGAGGAGGCAAAGAAATATAGCTCAAATGAAAGAACAGAATAAAATCCCAGAAAAATAACTAAACAAACAGAGATAACCAAGCTATCAGATGTAGAGTTCAAAACACCGGTGATAAGGATGCTCAGAGAACTCACTGAACACAGCAAACACATAAGGAAAGAAATGAAGGCTATACTAAGTAAAATAAAGTATATACAGGGAACCAACAGTGAAGGGAAGAAAGCTGAAGTTCAAATCAATAAACTGGGACATAAGGAAGAAGTAAACTGTCAACCAGTTCAGAATGAAGAAACAAGAATTCAAAAAAAAAAAAAAAGGAGAGAATAAAAAGATTCTGGGATACCTCCAAAAATGCCTATACCCAAATCATAGGTATGCCAAAATGAGAAGAAAAGGAGCAAGAAATTGAAAACTTATTTGAAAAAATAATGAAAGAAAAACTTTCCTAATTTGACTAAGGAAATAGACATACAAGTCCAGAAAGCTCTGAGAGTCCCCAAATAAGATGGACCCAGAAAGGACCACACCAAGACTCATCATAATTTAAATACCAAAGTCTAAAGAGAGAGCCTTAAAAGCAGTAAGAAAAAAGAAGAGTTACCTACAAAGGGATTTCTATAAGACCATTAGCTGATTCCTCAAAAGAAATTTTGCAGGCAAGAGGGACTGGCAAGAAGTATTCAAAGTGATGAAAACCAAGGACCTACAACCAAGATTACTCTATCCAGCAAAGCTGTCATTCGGAATGGAAGGGCAGATAAAGTGCTTCCCAGACAAGGTAAAGCTGAAGGAGTTCATCATCACCAAGACCTTATTATATGAAATGTTAAAAAGACATATTTAAGAAAAAGATCAAAACTATGAACAATAAAATGACAACAAACTCACAACTATCAACAAATGACTCAAAAATAAACACAAACTAAGCAAACAACTAGAATAACAATAGAATCATAGATATGGAGATCTCTTGAAGGGTTATCAGCTGAGAGAAGACTGAGGAGAATGGGAGGAAAGGTGCAGGGATTAAGAAGCATAAATTAGTAGGAACAAAATAGACAGGGGAATGTGGTATAGAAAATAGAGCAGCCAAAGAACTTTTCTGCATGGCCCATGGACATGAACTAAAGAGGGGGTGCTAGAGAGAAGAGGGTACCAGGCAGAGGTGGGTAAAGGGGGCAAAACTAGACAACTGTAACAGCATAACCAATAAAACATACCTTTAAAAATTCAACTAGATGAAAGTGGGAACCCTGAACTTGCACTCCAATTTGGTAACCGGGATGATGTCAGCAGAAACTGGAAAACAAGTTGGGGACAATTTGACTCACCCCTACCTCTCCAGCCCCATCATCCCACACCAAGACATTGCCCTTCCTTCTTCCAAGCCAACAGCTGAAGAATTTCAGAATGGGGGGAGCTAAAGGAGGAAATTCTTTGTACCTAAGTACAAAATAAGTCTTGGACAGTTACCTGCAACCTATCTGTGAAACTGATCAAAATGAACACAGCAGAAAGTTTAAGAACTGAGCTACAGCATGAAATAAGGCCCAGATTTTCAACTTTGATCTGGGCCACATATGAGCAAAGTATTGTCAAATAGCATTACAAACTCTGAAAACTCTATGAGGCCAATATTATTCTAATCCCAAAACCAGTTCAAGACACAACAAAAAAAGAAAACTATAGGCCAATATCACTGATAAACATGCATGCTAAAATTCTCAACAAAATATTGGCAAACCGGATCCAGCAATACATTAAAAATATCATGCACCATGATCAAGTGGGATTTATCCCAAAGATGCAAAAATGATACAACATTCACAAATTAATAAGCATAATACAACACATAAACAAAATGAGAGACAAACACCATATAATCATATCCATACATGCTGAAAAAGCATTTGATAAAGTACACAATCATTTATGATAAAAAATGCTCACAAAATGGGAATAGAGGGAGCATAAGTCAACATAATAAAGGACATATATGAGAAACATACAGCTAAATCATACTCAATGGGCAAAAATTGAAAGCCTTTCCCTTAAGATCAGGACCAAGGCAAGGCTGTCTACTCTCTCCACTTCTATTCAACATAGTTTTGGATATTCTAGCCATAGTGATCAGATAAGAAAATGGAATCAAAGGCATCCAAATTGGAAAGGAGGAAGTAAAACTGTCATTATTTGCAGATGACAAGATAGTGTACAGGGTGCACATGATAAGCTGGCCATAACTTTGCATCTCCTTATTTCAAGTGCTTCTTATTAATGTTGAAAAGCTATGTTTCTAAGGTTATAATTTAACATCATTGTTTCACATTAAAGTATTAAATTCTGAGAGAAACCATTATGTCAAAGGAATACAATGTTAGAACAACCATAATTTCTGGATTGCATGCAGGGAAAACTGCTAAGGAAAATGCAGACTTCAATAATATCCCTTGACCTACACTTTACAATGTGAAGAAAGTGTATGATGCTGATAATGATGTCACCACACCAAAAAGGAAAACGTATAAGGTATGCAAGGATCATACAAGTCCAGATATTGTACACAGAATCCAGGAGATCATCAATGAAGATCCAGGAAAGTCAATGTGCTCCATAGCAAGAGAACTGCAGATGCCAGATGAAATGGGTTGTAAGATTATTGCTGAAGATATCAGACACAGATCATATATTCTTAGAAGAGGCCAGTTTATGATACAGAAGGCAAAGGAAAGATGCTTTAAAGAAGGAAGGAAACTGCTAACAAAAATGGAAAAATCCCAAAGAAAAAAACCCTCTGATTTTCTTCTCCAATGAAAAGAATTCTCAGCAGGGCCAAATAGTTAACAGAAGAAATAACAGGTGGCTCTGTGAGAATCTTAATGAAATCCCAATTGTCATGAAAACAAAATTTCCTGCTACACTGATGTTAACTAACTGGTGTTAGATGTTGTCAGCAATGAAGGAGATATCATGACCCTGCGATTTTTTCCACAAAGCTTGAAGGTGACTGCTGATGTTTACTTTGATGTTTTGAGAGAAATAGTTGCACTGTTAATGAAGCAAGTTGCAAACGGATGTCATTTTCTCTTCCAACAAGATGGTGCACCAGCACAGAATGCCAAAAAGGTGCAAGAATGTCTCAGTGTCAAGGTTCCTGAATTCTGGTCAAAAGAAATCTGGCCTCCTAGTTCACCAGATGCAAATCCTTTAGATTATTATGCATGCAGCACTTATAAGAAAGAAGTTAATAAACAACCTCATTCCAATAAATAGGCTGTTAAAGCTAAGATTGAAAACATGATAATGTCTATGGATAAAGAAAAGTTAATTAAAGTATGCTCAAGATTCTGAAGTCGAATCAAGTCTATTATTGCAGCAAATGGAGACCTTTTTGAACAATTTTTAAAATAATGACTATGTTTATGGACTTACATGTAAGAATAATTATTTCCAAATAAAACACTATTGTGGTATGTTGTTTATTTTACTAAAATTTTGTGGCTTTACCACCTGCGCCCTGTACATAGAAAACCCGATAGACTCCACCAAAAACCTACTCAACCTAATAGGCAAATTTAGCAAAATAGCTGAATATAAAGTCAATATTCAGAAATCAAAGGCATTTTTGTACACCAATAATGAAATATCAGAGATGGAAGCTAGAAAACAAATCCCATTTACCATAACAACAAGAAAAATAAAGTACTTAGGAATAAACTTAACCCAGGAGGTAAAAGACTAGTACTCAAAAAACTACAGAACACTGAAGAAAGAAATTAAGAAAGATACAAAAAAAAAAATGGAAGCATATACCATGTTCATGGATGGCAAGAATTAACATCATTAAAATGTCCATACTACCCCAAAGCAATTTATAGATTCAATGCAATCCCTATTAAAATACCTATGGCATATTTCACAGATCCAGAAAAAATACTTCAAAAATATATATGGAACCAAAAATGACCATGAATAGCCACAGTAATCTTGAGAAAGAAAAAGAAAGTAGGAGAAATCACAATACTGGATATACTATGCTACAAGGCCACTGTAATCAAAATAATCTGGTACTGGCATAAGAATAGACATTTAGATGAATGAAAAAGAATAGAGAGCCCAGGAATAAACCAAGGACTCTATGGTCAATTAATATTCAACAAAGTGGGAAAGAGCATAAAATGGGATGAAAAATAGCCTCTTCAACACGTGGTGTTGGGAGAACTGGACAGAGACTGCAAAAAAAATAAAGCTAGACCACCAACTTACACCATACACCAGAATAAACTCAAAATGGATAAAGGACTTAAACATAAGCCATGACACCATAAAAGTCCTAGAGGAAAACATAGGCAGTAAAATTTCACATATCCCATGCAGCAATATTTTCACCAATATTTCTCCAAGGGCAAAGGAAATAAAGGAACAAATAAACAAATGGGACTACATCAAACTGAAAAGTTTCTGTTCAGCTAAAGAAAACACCAGCAAAATTAAAAGAGAACCGACTCTATGGGAAAACATATTTGCCAATGATACTTCAGACAAGGGTCTGACCTTCAAAATATTAAAAAAAAAAAAAAAAACTTATGCAACTCAACACCAGGAATACAGGTGTTAAAAATGGACAAAGGACTTGAACAGATACTTCTCCAAGGAAGACATGCAAAGAGCCCACAGGCACATGAAAGAATGCTCCACATCACTAGCCATCAGAGAGATGCAAATTAAAACCACAATGAGATACCATCTCACACCTGTCAGAATGGTCATCATCAACAAATCAACAAACAACAAGTGCTGGTGAGGATGTGGAGAAAAGGGAACCCTGGTACATTGTTGGTGGGAATGAAGACTGGTGTAGTCACCATGGAATACAACATGGAATTTCCTCAGAAAACTAAGAACAGAACTGCCTTATGACCCAGGGATTCCACTGTTAGGATTATACTAAAAGAACCCTGAAACACCAATCCAGAAAAACTGAATTGCAACCCTATGTTCATTGCAGCGCTATTTACAATAGCCAAGTGCTAGAAATAACCTAAGTGCCCTTCAGTGGATGAGTGGATCAAAACATTGTGGTACATTTAAACAATGGAGTTTTATGATGTAGAAAGACAGAAGTCCTACCATTTGTAATAGCATGGATGGAACAGGAAAGTATCACACTTAGTGAAATAAGCCAGGCAGTGAAAGACAAATACCATATGATCTCACCCAATACAGGAGACTAATGAACAAAACAAATAAGCAAAACCGAATCAGAGTCATGAATACAAGGAACAGACTTTCACTATGCAGAGGGGAGGGGATGGCAGTAGGGAGAGAAAGGGGATAGGGAGAGAAAGAGGCAAAGAAGAGGAGTAGTTTAGTAAAGGAACTAGCATGTATGACCCATGGACATGGACAACATGTGGGATTGACTGTGGGAGAGGGGGATGGGAAGGGTGGGACAGGGGAGAGCAGGGGGTGGAGGGGAAATGGGATAAATGTAATACAACAACAATAAAATTAAATTGAAGTAAATAAATAAAGTACAAAAATTAAGGCCCTGGCTGGTGGCCCAGTGGATAAGATGCTGGCCTTCGAACCCAGCAGTCACTGGTTCCATTCCCAGCCAGGGCAACATAACCAGGTTGCAAGCCAGGTCTCCAGCCAGGTCCATGGCTGGAGGCAGGTGAAAGACAACCATACATTGATGTCTCTCTCCCTCTCTGTCTCTTTCCCTTCCCCTCTCTCTGGAAATAATAAATAAAGTCTTTTTTAAAAAATAAATAAAATAAAGTACAAAAATTTAAAAAATAACAAAACACAAAACTGAAAACTAATGTGTCATTGGAATCACAACCCATAGAATCAGCTAGGACCTGTACAAGTGCACCTAAATGTTAGCTTAAAAATGGCATCAAGCTTTAATGAATAGGATTTTGTTGGTTTGGGGTCTTAATTCCCCAAAAAGTTTGATCTACCCTGACTAGACCTGTGGCCACTGAAGATTAAGGAACCTGCCTAGGTATTCATCTGACTTGCCAAAAAGAAGATAGTGAACGAGCTAAAGACAGATCTCTTGACCTTTCTATTGCTGACTTACAGGCTCCCTGATATCCTTGTGAGACATCCCACATCTTTTTTTTTTTTTTTTTTAAGATTTTATTCATTATTTTTAGAGAGAAAGGCAGGGAGGGAGGAAGAAAGGGAGATAAACATCAATGTATGGTTGTCTTTCACCTGCCTCCAGCTACAGACCTGACTGGAGACCTGGCTTGCAACCTGGTTATGTGCCCTGGCTGGGAATTGAACCAGTGACCTTTGGGTTCACAGACCAGTGCCAATTCACTGAGCCGTACCACCCAGGGCAGACATCCCACATCTTAATGAAAATGTAGGCAAGTCCTGTCTTGGGTGCCCATTTCTTCCCTATTAAAGTAATGACACCCCACCAATTGCTGCAATGGAAATACAGGTATTTTAAAGGTGACAAAAATTATGATACTTAAACAAAAAACATAAAAGACATTAAATGATGAGAAATGACCATATTTATAGTTAAGAACACACAACATTTTAAAAATGCCTATTCTCCCCAGATTAATCTATAAACTAAAAGTGAATTTAAACAAAATCCTAAAAGGATGTTTTTGTTTTTGTTGTGTTAGGTTTACAGAAAGAGCTCTTTTAAAAATATGTGTAAAAGGCTTTGAGGCTGTATCCCCCAGGACAAATGGCAGGTCCTGCACTCAGGACAGCCTCAGTGTTCACACACACACACACACACACACACACACACACACACACGTGCTTTAGTGATGCAAGAGTAGGGAACCAAAAAGAGCCAAACACTTTTCATAATGGGTGAAGAAGCTGCCCAAAGCTTTAAGTAATAATTCTGCTGATGTCAACACCCTACTCCCAGCTCCACAGCTCTAGCAACTGAGAATAAAAGGTTTCAGAGCTCAGGGCATCCCTGAACCAGCCCTCCAAGTCAACCAACCCTCCCCTTTCAACACTTCTAGCCTTACCACCTCTATCTGCCAGGCTTATCATCCAAACCAGCCTTACCGAGGTAAAGTCCCCTATATCCTCCACTTCCGGACTCCTGGATTTCAGTTCCCTGCCCTGGTGACCCTGCTTGTCATTGATCTCAGATCACTGTCCCTCCTGT
Organism: Noctilio leporinus; assembly: GCA_004026585.1. Taxonomy (NCBI): domain Eukaryota; kingdom Metazoa; phylum Chordata; class Mammalia; order Chiroptera; family Noctilionidae; genus Noctilio; species Noctilio leporinus. The sequence goes on from PVIW01005326.1 coordinate 107,575, forward strand.
CTCCCTAAAAACCCCTTACTTTGACATTCATGCCATTAACTGTATGACCGCAATATTAGTCTTCAAACAAAACATCTCTGGAACTCATATCCTCCAGCTACCACTCAATTTACTCTCCCCTCTTTCTACAAAATTTACCCAAAAGATTTTGTTGGACATGCTGTTCCCATTACCTATCCTCTTTCTCTGGAAACTGCTCTAAAGGCATTCACCACAATGATGGTACAAAAACAGCTCTTTTCAAGGACACCAATGACTTTCACATTGCTAAGTTCAACAGTCAATTCTCAGTCCTCATCTTTTTTGAGCTCTCAGCAACACAGGGCACAACTAGACACTCCCGCTTCCTGCATATCTGCCCCCACACTGAGCTGCAGAGCGCCCCTCTCAGAGTCTCCTCTGACCTCACTGACCCTGACCCATCTCTCAGCCCTATTACTGATGCTCTAAGCTCCCTGGTCTTGAAATACTGGAATGCCCAGGATCCTGACCAAGGACCCCTCTCCTTTCAGGCTGTCTACATGATTTGGAAAACCTAGTGTAAAATGAAAACGCAGTTCCTTGTCTAAAATTTATTAAGACTTCCGAGACAGTAGTAGCAGGGCATTAAAGCAAATGTAGACATCTTCCACAAGCCATGACCTGTGCAACTGCACAGTCACACAACCTAGAAGCCATCCTGCTGAGGACTCTTGAATTTATATCTGTGGTCTAGAACAACACTTTCTGAACTCTAGGCTGATGATGTTCAACCTTCTTCATCTTGAAGCACACATCAACTAATTACTAAAGTTCTGCAGCACACCAAAAAACAGTGTGTGTGTGTGTGTGTGTGTGTGTGTGTGTGTATAGATAGATAGATAGATATAGATATAGATATATAGATAGATAGATCTCCAATCTGACAAAAATAAGTAGGTATAGTTGTGATTCATTCACACTAGATGGCAATTTTGTTAGCTGTTGTTATTTCTTATTTGACAATCTAAAGGAAAAGAGGTCAGTGCTCCATGACTGAATAGTCAGGTATTGCACGTTTTAAATTTTTTGGCAGTAAGCCTGTTGAAAATCACTACTCTAGGCTCATTAATCCAATTGTCTACTAAACTTCTCCACTTAGCTCTCAAGTATGCACTTCATGTGTTCAAAATTAAATTCCTGACCAGCGCCCTCCACCCTCTGCAAAAAAGGAACACTGTTCTTTCTGCATCTTCCCCATCCCAAATAACGGTACATTCTTCCAGTTTCTCAAGCCAAAAACCTCTACACCATCTTAGAGTCTCTTCTTTTATTTAAGCCTCATATTCAAGTCGTGAGCAAATGCTGTTGGCTCTACCTTCAAACATATGGACTGTGTATGCACTCCCCCTCCTTCCGCCCTAGCATTGCCACAGGAACCATCTGGCACCCAGATTACTGCTATCCCCTCCCACTGGGCTCAGCCCTTGCTCCCCACAGTCTAGTCTCAACCCATCAGCCCCCATGATCCTTTGAGAGGACTAGGGGTCTCCCCAAAGTGAATTTGAAGGTGACCTTACATTACTAAAATTTAAGAAACAGTGCTCTAAATTACTGGATAAGCTGTACTGGAAATTCCTTCTCAGCTTATCCAACTTCAGAAATAGTCAAATCACTGGTTTTTATACACCTGTTTTCTCTAAACAAGAAACAGAAGATTACAAGTGACCCCAGCTCCAAACGGCAAACTTTGTACCTTGCTCCTGTCAAACATGTACCTACAAACTTGCTGGGTAAAACGATAAGAAATCTAATTGTTTTTCAAGCTCCCATTCGGTTTTCTTTATCCTGGGAACGCATCCTGTATCATAATCACATAACACGCAATTCAACAAGATTTCAGTTTCTAAATATGAAGATGAAGA